>JASZXT010000387.1:0-25416 GCA_035521555.1 Lecanoromycetidae sp. Uapishka_2
GGGTTGTGGTTTTGTCAGAGGGAGGAGTTGAGGGTTATGATGGGGCAGGAGATGTTGGGGGCGTCGTTGTAGGTGGCATCCTTTCCTCTCGTCTCCTCTCCTTTTCCCTGTCCGTAATTCTCCTGCGTCGTCAATCACCATCAGTATTTCACCCCTCATTGACAACTTTGGTTGGGGGTATTTGCAGACCAGGCAGAGGCCAATCACGCGGCTCCATCATCGAAGTCTGCTCCATCCTCGGCCTCCTCGCCATGCCCGAAGACGGTCTCTACACCATCTCCAAACACGGCGTCATGGGCCTCGTCAAGACCGACGCTTTGGACTATGCCAAGAGGGGAATCAGAGTTAATGCGATATGTCCGGGGTTTGTGGATACGCCACTGTTGAGTGCGGAGTATCGGGTTTTGCTCGATTGGCAGATTAATAAGGCGCCGATGGGGCGGTTGGCGCAGCCGCAGGAGATTGCGGATGCGGTGGTGTGGTTGGCGAGTGATCGGAGTAGTTATGTTACGGGGACGAGTGTGGTGGTTGATGGGGGGTATATGACTTCTTAGACTAGGTGAAGAGGATTGAGGGTTTGTGGTCTTGGGGTGCTTGTTCTTGCTTGATTATTGGATGGGATTGATGGGCTTGTCAATATCAGACTGACTTCAGTTGTAGAATAGGGGGACTTTCATTGTTCAATCGCGGATAGTCATCCATACAGAATGTCTAAGGCAGAAGCCGACTACCAACGCCAAAAAATGCCGCAACGCTCTCTCTACACTCCTACCATACACGCTTATCTAAACCAAATCCGCCCCCGCCAGGAGCATCTACGACCAAGCATCCTCCTGATAGATCCCATCCGCTCTCATCGCCTTCATCACCTCCTCCGCCTGCGTAACATCTATCCCTCTCTGCTCACTCACAATCCTCTCCAACAAACTACTAACATCCTTCGCCATACTCGCATCCCCACAAACATAAAAATGCGCTCCCTCCGTCTCCAATAACGCATTGACTTCTTTAGCATGAGCGGCGAGATTATCTTGCACGTAATGCTTTTTCGTGTTGGCGCGGGAGAAGGCGGTTATCATTGTGAAGGCGTCGCCGAGGGAGGCTTTGTACTCCTATGGTGTTGTTGGCATCAGTATGATTATAAGCAATGACAGGGAAGGAAGGGAGGAAGAGTGGGGATGTGGCTTACCTCCCAATCTTTCTTATATATGAAATCTTCATCCTTCGTCCTACATCCATTAAACAGAATCGTCTTCCCCACCTTCTCCCCCGCTTTCGCCAGCGCTGCGCGTTCTTGCACGAAGCCGCGGAAGGGGGCTACACCAGTCCCCGGCCCAACCATGATAATTGGTGTCGTGTTATCCTTTGGAAGTCTAAACGTTGATGGGCGAATGTATAGTGGAATGCGAATTCCATCGTAGCTATCCCGCGGCCCATGTGTTTGGTAGCTGAGACAGAATGAATCTGATACGCTCTTACTCTTATTGTAAATCACGCGATTTTGCTCTTGTTGCAGAGCGAGGAGATGATTGGTAGCGACGCCTCTGAACATGAGTCCTGGCTCGCCGAGTTGGATGGATTCGACTTTTGTGGTTATTGTGAAATGGTCTTTGTGCACTAGTGATGAAGAAGAAATGGAGTAGTGGCGCGGTTGGAGGCTGAGTAGACCTTCGATGAGCATGGTGAATGGGACTGTAGACCAGGAACTGCGGCCGCCGACTGCTTCGAGCGTCTGTGCGAGATTCAAATGGCGGCCGGTGACTTTGTAGTGGAAGTAATCTTTGTCAGTGCCCAGTTTAACCATTTCGGTTTTGGCAGCTTCGCTGGGAGCGAATCCTGCGAGTGTGTGGATGAATTGGCGAGATACGGGTGCGCAGATTTCCAGGCGATAGCGGATGATGGTGTCGTAGGTGGTGGGTGTTGGGAAAGCGACTTTGGCTGTGCGCTCGATACCTTTGACGTCGATAACGGTGTCGCGTTTTGAGAGGAGGTCGAAGACGGAGAGGAAGCGGTCGACTTCTACGCCTGCGTTGATGGGGCAGATGGAGACGTGATCGCCGGTTTCGTATGTTAGGCCTGAGCCTGCTAGGCTGATTTCTACGTGCATGCAATTTCTGTCTGTGGAGTTGAATATTTCCTGTGAATCGATGATGGGGGCAACGAAAGGGTTGGTGGCGCTGTATGGTCCTTGCATATTGCCTTTCAGTCGTATCTGGTTTGGTTCACCAAGGAACACGGATGGTGACTGAGCTGTCTGCTCGGGCTTCTCGATTATGTTGAAGACGGGCTCGTAGACGGATTCGCGCTCTGTGAGGTGCATCTGCTTTGCCAAAGCTGTCCACATGGGCTCTTTCCATGCCAGAAAATCTTCTTCCGTGCTTCTCTCTCCGTCATCACCTCGACCGGTAGCGGCCAGCTTTTGGGCACCTAGAGCTGACAGTACGCCGTCGATTTTGCCAGATACGGCGCTGAAGTGCTCGTATGTGCTGTTGCCCAGACCAAACATGACATAGCTCATGTTGCAAAGAGGATTGTCGCTCGCGGTTCCCCCTTGACTGAAGCTGACATTATCGTCTGTAATGAAATTGTAGAAATCCTGTGCATTGTCTGTAGGTTCGCCCTCGCCGAAGGTAGCCATTACTAATATTGCTACATGGTCTGGAGAAAACTCGTCGAGGTTTTCATAGTCATAGTCTTCAAGGTTGCCGACCATGGTTTTCAGTCCGAATCTGGAATGTCCTTCTTTCGCAATTCGTGCAGCTAGATCCTCTGCAACGCCGGACTGAGAGCCGAAGAAGACTACGCAATTCTTGTCCGCAAGCTTCATTTTCTCCACAATGTTTCTCGTCGAGCCTTCTCCTGCAGCTCTTCTTGATCCGAAGGGGACTGCGGTGGGGGGCTTTGAGGCTTTGGCCAGATATTGGTTTAGAAGATAGCCAGCTGCACCAATGAAAAGCATGATGAGTAGGATGATATCTGAGGTCTTTAAAGGCAGGTTGATGAGGGGTACAAGAATTTGATGCTGAGGAATGGACATTATGGTATTATTGCTACCAGATACCGGCACAACGACCGGCTGCTTCTGGAAAGACATGATGGGCTTCCAACTGGGTGCTTGCAAGATCGATCAAAAAGGAAGTCAAGACACAGAAACAGGAAGCACACGCAAATTGTAGGTAGTACTGGAGCTATCACGCTAGGGTTCAGAGCTATGCGCCAGATCTCAACAAGTCGATAGAGGCCGCCTTTTCACGGTCTCCACCCCGGTTTCTAGACCGTTGATGTAGAGCATGCGAGAATCAGGAAGGCTTGAAAGACGGACGCCTTTCCGTTCTCTCCACATCGTATAATCTTGGCCCATGCGCGCTGTGAGCTCCAGGCTTCGGTGCATTTTCGGATGATTTCGACAGAAACGCAGATTCTAGCCCGGTACAATGATAATATTAGTGTTTAGGACAGTTGGGGAAAGAAGGTTCGTAGCCCCACACTCTAAAGAAAGTGGCATGCGGGGTCCCCACTTGGGAGCCCGTCACATGTGTTAAAGGGTGCGTGCTTTGCGAACCACGTTCTCTACAAGGCTGCCGCCCAGTCGGACTCGGAGCCCAACATTTAGACTTTGAAATATACAGGCTTCATAAATACTTATGAATGTGGTACCTAGTCCTTAGTAGCTAATTGGCGTTCTACCACTGACCTCTGAGGTATGTACATCTCGAGGTTTTCCACAGCAGAACACTCAGAGAGAGTAGGCGAACAGTCAACAACACCAGGAAAACATCGTCAGAGTCTATTGTGCTGTTGTTCGCTTACTCAAAGGGCTTCAAGTCCTCCAAAGCAATCTTGTAAGCGTGGTTAATTGTATCAACGTGTTGTTGACTTCTCGGTTTGAAGATGACCTTGTAAGGGTTAGGAGCGTGCAAAAGTCCGTTGGAGTAGTCGTTGATGTCGAGCGGAATGGTGTTCCCATTCGCATCCTTGGGTTCCTGTATTTCGAAGGCCCATAGAAGTTTGGCAACGATCCTCCACTGATTGCGTTCAGCCAGATGCACTCCAGGGCACATTCGCCGTCCAGCACCGTATCCGTAATGGTGTACTAAACAAGTGAGCTGAGATTCTTACAGATCTACGAGGTATCAGAAACTTATCTCGTTTCGCATAGTCTGCACTTCCAGCGTAGTCGTTGGCGAGCTTATGATGATCGATATATCGGTCTGGATTGAACTTGAGTGAATCATCGTAGCCTTGCCCTTCCGCATGGTGTACAGCCCAGATAGGTAGAAAAACAGTCGAGTCCTTCGGGATCAGCATCCCGTTATACCAGTCATCTTCGGCGACGCGACGAGGAATGCCAGTCGCAACGCTACTTTAATTTAGCATTGAATTTCCATCAGCAGCCGAATAGATCATCTTACGCTGGGCGCCATCGCATGCCTTCCTTGACAATCGAATTGATGTAGTACAATTTATCAAAATCGGCCCATTCAGGCATTCTTTTGGAATACGTCAGTCTAAGTCACCGTCACTGAACAAGATTCTTGCTTGCCTTGTACTCCCGCAAACCTCATCAATTTGCTTTTGGGCCTTCCTTTGCACCCACGGGTTCGTGGCCAGACAGAGGATCATGGTCAGCATGGACGAAGAAGTGGTCTCGGCCCCACCTTCGACAAGCTCGCCAAAGAGCTGGTCGAGAGCATGCTGGGTCATAGGAAACCCTTTCTCCTGGTACTCGTCCAGAAGTTTGTCCGCAAGGCAAACACGATGGTCGCCCAAAGCTCTCCTTTCGTCAACTAGTCGCCTCGCTTTAGACCAGATCGCGTGCATGGAAACGCTAGCCTCAGCGGCGCGTCTTTTCCAGAACGCAAATCGTGCAGGTACCAGTTTCAAGAAAGGATACTGATCAACTGGGGGGTTTGCGCCTGGTTCCAATGCCTCTCCAAACTACTAGCAATTAGCGCTGATCAAGCGCTATTATTTCTAGAAGTCCACCTACTAAATTCAACGCATCGTATACAGCCTTCAGATTGTTAGTCGTTTGAGAAGGTAGGATCTCGCAAAGGATACGTACATGTCCCCAAAAATTCTCGTACGTAGGACCTCTCTGCCCATACGTGAGGATGCAAGAGATAGAAGATGTTGTTCGCTTTACGTGATTGTAGAAGTTATCGGGGGTAGTCAACAGGTCTTTGATCATCACTGTGACCCTGTAGACAAGTCAAGTCAGAGGACAGTCAAGTCAAGACATTGCATGTTCACATACTCAGCATCTTGGACCTTTGCAGCTGTTCTGTCCAGAACGTTAGGCTGATTAATCTTAGCTTTCACTCATCTTCTATGAGCCTGAAATCGAGCTTACTGAAAAGTTATGGGTAGCTATTCTTCGCTTCTCCCTCGTCAAGACTGTGTTTGGCGCAAAAACAATACTGTCACCCGATGTAATGATGTCTGCCACATAATTCTTCGGCCTTTCAGCGTAAAGAAGACCTTTTTTGTCCATTAAGTCATGGATGGCTTTCTTTTCGTAAAGCACGATGAATGTTCCAGAACCGAATTTCAACGAATAGACTCCACCATACTCTTCGCCCCACTCTTGAAATTTCTTGTACAATCCCGTCAGTGGTATTTGATGAAGATTTCCGAGAATAGGCAGCGTAGGAGGTCCTGGTGGCATTCGCGGATCCCTTTTACCAACTTGAAGAAGTTTGTACACTCCATAGAGCACAAGTGCCGCAAGACCGGCATGCCACAGCTCAAAGGCAGCCATCCTGACTCGATCCACTTGTCTGAATCACGCACGATGTGAAAAGAATGATGGGAATAACTATTCATGTGCTTTTCAAACTTCACATCAAAGGTCACGCAATCAGAAGCCTATAACCACATAATGTATACAACGGAGACAGCTATTTCCAGCTCTGCATATCACCTCCTATGCAATTTGTATACTTCGCAGACTCCGTGAGGCCCCATAATTGGAATGTTTGCGGAGCGGACCAATTGGCTTTGACCCCTCACTTCTGTGGAAAACGTACCGAGCATAGGTACGGTTCTCGAGGCACGAAAAACTCACCGAAGCCATCACATGGCATACACTGGCCCTCTTTGGCCGGAAAACGGTGTAAGCCAGGGGTCAGGGTCTCGATCGATTTGATACTGGCATACAAAGAAGTGACCGTTGCACTGCAAAAAGACACTTCTGCAAGAACGTGGGGAACATCGCATTGGAATACATTCAGAGATTGAGACCAACTCAGCATACAACAGTCAGGAAGCAAAGACCGCTATCACCACAAAGATGTCTGGAGGCAAATTTGGAGACGGTTTCTATGATGGTAAATTTTGAACGCGTCGACGCGACGTCTGCCTCCAAATATCAATGCTGACTAAGCCCCTTCCCTTGTCCAGAGACCGACGTTGGGCCAACTCTCAAAGACCTTGACAAACAACGCAGCATCCCCAAGAGCAAATACCACAACCCAGATCTCGTGAAAGAAGAAGAGGAAATCTTCGAATTCTACAAAGGCTGGATCTACGTCCTAAACAATGAATTCAACAAGTCCATCGAACCTGGCCGCAAATTCTACAACTTCGATGACTGCATGACCTACGACATCTACGGCTACACCGGCCGTGGGGTCTTCAAACCCCACTATGACAACACCTTCCACTATTTCTCTGATTCGCACTGCGATATGAAGGATTTGGAGTGCTTTGCTACGAGCAAGACGACTGGATATGCTTTGTTGGTGCAGAGGTTGAAGGGGAAGACGGATAGGGGAGAGGAGTTTCAGATGACGTACAGAATGACACAGATTTTGCAGAAGGTGGATGGAAAGTGGCAGTGGATCCATGAGCATGTGAGCTTTCCGTGTGATATGAGGACTATGAAGGCGGATTCTACGTGCTCGGTTGATCCGCTGGAAGCGTTCCAGTTCAAAGAGTTGGAGAATGGGAAGAAGTAGGATTGTTTTGGTTGGCTTGGACGACATGTGACCTATGATAGTGAGCAAATCAGTGTATCATATGGATACGAAATCATATGGTCAAATGTGAACTATCTACATGAGATGGAAGGATCTTGCTTGGTCAAAGATCCGTAAATGCATGGTACGCACATCAAAGGACCATACTCTCCTTACTTGTACATTCACACAAGACTCAAGAGACCCAATACCTCTCTACAATGAAGCATTCTTGTGCAACGCTGCCAGATCCTTCACCGACAACCCATCAATCCCACCCCAGAACGCATTCCCAAATATCAAGTTTTCTTCTCCAAACATTACATATACAGGCCTAGAAAGCCAATTACCCTCATCATCTATCAATCATAGAGTCAGTCTTCCAATTTTCAGTCCCACTTTTACACTTCAGACAGGAAATATTGGCCTATACCTCTCATAGCGTTCCCATACTCCTCACTACTGAAAAAGGCCCCCGCATCCTCAAAACTATCCACCCATATCTCACTACACCCATCGAAATCTAAGATCTCAAAACCCTCGAAAGAACGGGCTTTCTCTTTCCATTGAGGAAGAGCGTGGAATTGGACGTAGCGTTTGACGTATTTCTTGAATACGGCAGAGCTTGCTGCTAGGTCGGCGTGAATCTGTGGGACTTGTTATCAGGTTTTGTCAAAGGTCTATAGATATGGTATGCTATATACCGTTTGCCAGTGGGTATGAAACTGCTCATCGCTAATGTCAGGACGCTTTTTGAAGTAGAAGCTCAATTTGATGTGGGGTTGATAGTTGGGCGTTGCGTCGGGCTGGAGTTGTTTGAGCGCGAATTTGTGGTCTGGCATTGTTGCTGTTTACCGAACACTGATATGAGCAGCTACAATCAAAAAATTGCATTGTACTTTACTCCATTCGCGTGTGCACGACTGTTGCGTTGTGCTTAGCGTTGGAGACGAAGCCTCTTGCTGCGTCTCGGAATGTCAAGTGTGCCATGATGCTCGGACAGATTGTGATTGGTACCGCGGTAGGAGTTGATCGAGGCTTTCAGCCGGAGGCCGAGAGGCTTGAGGAGTTTGGAAAATGCCCGATATTTTATTACTGCTTGTTGAGTATTCACATTTGCAGTGCAAGCGGTTGTAAGGCAACGCGAACAAGTCCTGGAAAACATGGTAAACGAGAAGACGCAGGACAGTAGATCTAGACGTATGTTTCTTGATGGAATTCTGAGTATCAAAATGGGTTTTAAATGCCGTGCTCGCTACCAAAACAATGCCGAGCTTTGATTCGCTCTAGAGTAACCTGTCACATCACAATCCTACATCATAGCAGTCGTAGTGATTCCAAATTCTCATTCGTAGACCTTCAAAAATTGTTCTGCCTTCACCAATTCCTTCCTAATGGTATCGATATGGGCTTGACTTCGCGGCTTCACATCGACCTTGAAAGGAAGTGGTGCCTGTAGGATACCAGCATTGTACGCATCCGGATCAAGCGTGATCGTCTTCCCCGACTCGTCTTTCGGCTCAGAAAACTCGAAGGCCCACAGCAACTTCGCACAGATTCGCCACATGTTTCGCTCTGCAAGATGCATACCTGGACAGACTCGTCGACCTGCTCCATAGCCGTAGTGATCGCGATGTTGCCAATCTGGACTTCCGGCGTAGTCGTTTGCGAGTTTGGGGTGGTCAAGATAGCGGTCTGGGTTGAACTTTTCTTCGTCTTCGAAAATGGTGTCCGTATGGTGGATAGCCCACACTGGAACGAAGACTGTGGAGTCTTTAGGGATGAACATGCCTTCGTATTCATCGTCTGATATTAGATCAGCAAAATATCTATCTTGATCAACATTGGACGTTTACCTTCTCGAACTCTGTGCGGAGATCCTGTGACAGCAACGGGTCTCCATCGCATACCTTCCTTCACAATAGCATTTATATACGGCATTTCCTTGAAGTCTGTCCACAATGGAGATCTTTCTGTGCCACAGATCTTGTCGATCTCTACTCTTGCTTTGGCCTGGACCCATGGGTTCTTCGCCCATGCAAGGATCTGTGTTAGAAGTTGCGCTGAAGTCGTATCCGCGGCTCCTTCCACTAGTTCGCCGAGGAGATTGTTGAACCCATGAGAAGTGATAGGCCACTCTCCCTTCTTCTCCCATTCATCGAGTAAGTGATCCGCAATGCAATCCCTACGGACGCCAGTTGCTCTTCGCTTCTCGATGAAGGCTCTAGCTTCTCCCCAAGTCGCATCCATCACTTTTCCAGCCGCATAAGCACGCTTCTTCCAAGCACTAAAGGCCTTTGGGATCAGTCCCAAAAAGGGGAACTCGTCGACAGGTGGATTGGCCCCGGCCTCCATTGCTCCAGTCCATTGGTCCATGACGTCGTAAACCCCATGTGCCCAGAATGACTCGAATGTTGGGCCTCTTTGCCCATAGGTCAATATGGATGCAACAGATGCTGTATACCGGCGTACATGATCATAAAACCCTTCTGGCCTGTCCAATAAGTCGTTCATAAGTATTGTTGCTCTAATTGAGTGAGTTAGCAAGAATTAGCTTGCTCGCCATCTGGATGAAATGAAGAAAGACGGAAAAGCGCTGAGAAGGGGGTTGCTTACTCAGCCTCTTGAACGTGGAAATGCTTCTCATCCAAATTCTTCGGAGAGAAATTATGGGACACAACCTTTCGTTTTTCTCTCCACTGCGAATCCATCTGGTGTAATGCAATGTGATCACCCTTTGTCAAGATATTTCCCACGTACGTTTCCGGCCTATCGCTATAGATATTGCCTTTCTTATCAAGGAGAGAGTGAATCGCTTTTCTATCACAAAGCACTACAATTGATGTTGGACCAAATTTGAGAGAGAAAATTGGGCCATATTCCTTTGCCCATACTCTGAATTGCTTAAACAGCCCTGTCGACGGAATTTGGTGAAAGTTCCCTGTGGCAGATAAGTTATCTGGTGGCGACTTTTTGTATGAGGCTGAGAGGATTTACCTATGATTGGAAGCGTAGGAGGGCCGGGGGGCATCCGCGGGTCCCGTTTCCCAATCTTCGAGAGTCTATAGATACCGATGGCAATCACGACGAAGATGCCGACCGCTGTGAAAGAATTCATAACTGCTGTCTATGGTCTTTCGGCTTCACGATGCGCTGTGAAATATTGATCTTCAAGATCTCATCGCCCTTTGACGATGAAGCATATAAGAATGAATCACACAGCGATCAAAGACAGCTTAGCAGCTTCAGAGCTCTCGAACGATTAAGCCTCCCTAGCGCGGACTTCGCGGACTAATTTTCGGAAGACTTTGCTTACTAAAGTGACGGGGCCAATTCGCCCGCAGCGCTTTGCGACGCATGAACGCGTTAATGTGGCTTTGGACAAGACGGATGCTAGTGTGAGCGAAAGTAAAGATGCTGCTGCTGCTAATAGACACGAAAGGGGCACGCAGCTTGATCAAGGTGGGAATCCCAGACTTTGGCAATGGGGGCTTTTTTCAACCGCGTTTGGCAAGAGTACGCAAAGCTATTAGACTGCGCGTACGAGCACAAGGTGAAAGTGAAAAGATATAGTAACCATTCGGAACGATCATCTTGAACGAGCAAAAATTCACCATGGCTGCCTCTGCGATCAAAATGGAGTATAAGCGGTATGCGTAGTCTTTTGATGCTGAGCTAATTTCTTGTCTGTGAGCTCAAGTGCTGACTCCGTGGATTATCGAAGGCTTGGAACTTCGGGTCTCAAAATCTCGAAGATCATACTGGGTGCGATGTCATACGGTAATCCAAAATGGGAGGGATGGGTATTGAACGAGAAAGACTCTCTTCCTCTGCTGGAGCATGCATACAGAAGTGGCATCAACACTTGGGATACAGTGAGCTTTCCTGGTTACCAACCGAAGGAGAAAGTACTGATGCCGATGTAAAGGCTGATATGTACTCAAATGGCGATAGCGAACGTGTCATTGGCAAAGCATTGAAGACTTTCAAGATTCCTCGGCAGAATATCACGCTCCTCACAAAGTGTTATTTCGGTCTGAGCCACGACGGCACCCAGCTCCCTCTCTTTGAGACAATGTCGAATGACGGCGCTTTCGTGAATCGAGTTGGACTTAGTCGAAAACATATCTTCGATGCTGTAGATGCAAGTATCGAAAGGCTTGGCACTCATATTGATGTTCTCCAAATACATAGGCTAGACAGGGACGTGCCCAAAGCCGAGATCATGCGTGCTCTCAATGATGTGATCGAAAGCGGGAAGGTACGATACATCGGTGCAAGCTCGGTAAGTTCCAATCTCTAGTGTCTACCTCGTGAGTTCACACCTCTCCAAAGGGCTGACAAGGAGGTGAATTTGCCTCTAGATGGCGACTTGGGAGTTCCAACAATTGCAGAATGTGGCCGACAAACACGGATGGCATAAGTTTATCAGCATGCAAAATTACTATAATTTGTTGTATCGAGAAGAGGAACGTGAGATGCTGCCGTATTGCGCAGACACTGGCGTAGGCATCATTCCGTAAGTGGATTCTTGGCAATGATACTCTAAATACTAAATTTGAGGCTTTTAGTTGGTCGCCAGTTGCACGTGGTGTACTTGCTCGACCTTGGGGCTCCGGCAGCACTAAGCGCGAGGCTACTGATCAATTCATGAGTCTTTTGCTCAGTAGGGAGAACGAGAGTGATAAAAGTATTGTAGACCGTGTAGAAGAGGTCGCAAAGCGGAGAGGCGTGGGTATGGCTGGGATCGCAACGGCTTGGGCATTGAGTAAAGGGGTCAACCCCATCGTTGGGCTGAATTCGAAGGAGAGGATCGATCAAGCCGTTGCAGCAACTAAGATGAGTCTCAGCGAAGAGGAGGTCAAGTATCTTGAAGAGCCGTATCTGCCCAAAGTCGTCTCAGGATATTAGGGTTTGGAATACTGTACAGTACTCCGTATATTATTGGATGCTCTTTGCGTCACATCGTGGATGGGATTTTGAGATTTCAAGGCAGATTGTACGAGTATCTATCGCAGCGAGGACTCGTTGCAATCTGCATTCATTTTCCTGCTGCTGACCCTTGAAGAGACGTTGTTAAGAAGGGGAGTTGTTGAATTGGTTGGTCATTTCTAACAAGAATCCAGAGCCCTAAAACGGTGCTTGAATTTGAGGTAGATGTCAGTGGATGTTGTCTTCTCCCGAGTGACCAGCTGCTCGTTACACCTTCCCAGCACATCGAGCTTGTATCTTGCGAAATGGTGACTCGAAGGGTAATTCGCCACTTACGGCTGGGCGTAATACAGTCTAGGCATTTCATTCATGACTTAGTATGGCCCTCGTCAGTGTGTGCTTGTTCGTAAATCCAGTCATTGAGTCCTTGTCGATTTCTTGCGATTTCAACAGCATAGAATTGCATTCGCATCGCAAAGATCGTCTCTGCCTCCGTATATTCGAATTTTGGATTGGACCTCAGCATTGTTCCAAAATTATAATCCTCCACAGTCTTCTCATATGTCATCATGAACTTCCGCCATTGCTCCTTGCCTTCCTTGCTCTTCATCTTGTCTTCGTCGATGGTCGCAGCAGGGTCAAATTCTGGAAACTCTTTCTTGAAGTGCTCGTAGATCTCATCATCCATTTTCGTTAGTCGTAATCGCGAGCCCTTCATCTTCTCGAGAATGGACCAGTATGTTGTCATGTGCTGCACAGCTTTGACCGCAAATTGCTTCTCCATATCCTCAAAATTCTCTACCTGTTCTGGATTCAGGCTTGCGCCTGCTGGACCGAGCGACATGATGGCGATACACCTAATTGGACTCAACAGAAGAAGTGCTTCTTATGCAGTAATTGCTAGCCGTCAGACCCGTGTCGTGCGAGATCGTTAGAGTAGAGAGGCGAAGAGGTGATGAGTTTTACAGCGAGTGCGAGTACGGAATTTTGAGCAAGCCGCTAGTAGCCGGATCGGCTAAATTGTATCCCGATGCACTAGAACTATCGGAATCGCCAAGCCATTTTTGGAAGTCCACTGTCTCGAGCGTGTGTATGAGTAAAGCTCAAGACTTTGCTCGGCCTTATCATCAGAAGGTTGTAGGTCATTGCTGGCCCGTGCTCACCTCTGTGACTTTTCGCGATGATTGGCAGTGACTAACGATGCTATGTACAAGGTGATCTGAAAGAATCATTGGGGATAGTTGCCCGGGCTATTTTCGGTCTCCTACGATTTGCATCCTTCGATCATTCTCTCTGTCTCGTGGCAGAGCATTGTGATGCTTTTGGCTTTATTATGACTTAGTGAAGTTGGTTTAGCCTCGAACCTCCTAGCTTCGTCACGTACATATGTTTTATCTATAAATACTTTATAAGTCTGTTCAATCCTAGACTGCTCGTCACTCTCACATCACGCACATGGCCAATCTACTTAATGGCAAAGTTGCTCTCGTTACTGCTGGCTCTGCAGGCTTAGGTGCAGCAGTTGCTCGGGCGTTAGCTTCCGAGTCTATGAGGATAGTAATCAACTACTCTGCCAATCATGATCGTGCCAATGGACTCCTGGAGTCCCTTTCGGATGAATTCTCAAATCGCCCTTTCAACGCGACGGGAAAACGGTTCTTTGCTATTCAGGCTGATCTGGAAAAGAAAGCAGACATTGTGGGGCTGGTGGATGAGACGGTGAAGGCGATGGGTCAGTTAGATGTGGTGGTATCAAATGGAGGTTGGACTAAATTCTCGAACTTTGGGGACCTTGATGCTGGTGTGGAAGAATCAGATTGGGATCGTTGCTTCAACATGAATGTCAAATCTCATCTATTCTTGATACACGCTGCTAAGAAACACCTTGACAAGACCGAAGGATCGTTCATCACCACGGCTTCTTTAGCCGGTGTCAAGCCAAGTGGAAGTTCCCTCGTGAGACCCTTATCTATACTGTCGTGGTGTTGTCATCGCTTATATCCTTCTACCAGGCATATGCTGTCACCAAGGCTGCTCAGATCCACCTCGTCAAATCACTTGCAACTATTGTTAGCCCCAGGATACGAGTAAACTCTGTAGCTCCAGCGATACTGCTCACAGTGAGTGCAAATCCTACTACTCCCATCTGGGCTCTCAATGACGAATCACAACCATCCTAGGATTGGGGACGTCAGTTTTCGGAAGAGAAGCTCGCAGCTGCTACTGAGAAAACGCAACTGAAGAGGCTACCCACTGTTGAGGTATGATGCTATTTTCAATTGCCAAGGTAATCAATCTGGACCGTCTCGCTGAATTTTGCAGGACGTTGCCGATCAGATCGTACTATTTGCTAAGAGCAGATCCGTCACAGGAACCAATGCAGTGATCGATTGTGGTTTCAGCCTTTGATATGCTGAATCCGGTATACGTGCTTAATAGTTCTTCTTCATGCAGTTTAGCAGAATAATTCGTGATTTGAGCCCCTATATAAAATTCAAGATACAGTGTAATGTGTCAGGACATTCTCAACTACTCGAAAAATAGGAATGCATATATATATAATTCGAGATACATGTCTCATTGACGACCGATTAGGCGCCCCTTACCGGGAAGAACGTCGTGGGATTACAACTCTTGATGAACAGGGTTCTATTTCAATGCCAAGAATTTCAGAACGCGAAATCACGTGACTTAGGAGAGAATCTCGCGTCGCTTCTCCTGTCGACCATCGTCCACCTCTACAGCATGGTAATAAATGGCAGGCGCACATGTGGACGATGCTGAGCAATCTGAATATCTCCAATATCTAAGCAACGAGCATATGCTATGGCCGTTGATTGGTGGTGTCTTGATTCCTTGAGGCCATCAGGGTCGCTGCGAAATTGTACCGAGGAAACATGGCCCGCCATGTGCAGCGGTACTGTCTTGAGGTCCGGCATAAGCCGAGTGTAGCCAAGCCATCACTTACAGATGCGTGATTGAAGCACTTCAACACGATTGTACAGTGATAAGCCTGAATATCATAGGATTTTCACCGAACAAGTCAATCCTCCCTGAGCTGAGACATCTTACAGCCACCATGTCTTCAAAGTGGACACACTTGATCAGATTTATTGCCCAAGAAGATGGCTTGATACATCTAGGTCAGATAGACCCAAAGACCTATTCAGATCTAGGCATCGCCTCCTACGAGAAGAAGAAGATCGAGGCGAAGCTCATTAGTGGCTCCATATACGATGGTCATGTCACCGAAAAAACCATGACAGTTGCACAAGTCAGATAGCCTATCCGTCAATGAAGTATGCATGATCTTAAAGCTCACAACGATCTGACACCGTGTGCTTCCAGTTGCTCTCACCCATCTCAGCCGAAGAAACACCCCTCGTCCGCTGCCTAGGCCTCAATTATCGAGACCACGCTAAAGAAGCCGGCATGCCCATTCCAACGCACCCAGTCCTCTTTATCAAGCCGCGACAAGCTATCAGTGGACCTTACCCCCAGAAGATCAGCGTACCTAAGATAGCTCAAGACGGCACCAGCGACTACGAAGGCGAGCTGACCATCATAATTTCGAAATCAGGCAGGGACATCCCCAAAGAAAAGGCTATGGACTACGTACTGGGATATACGTGTGGCAATGATGTTAGCGCACGTACAGAACAATTCAGGAACAGTCAATGGTCATTTTCGAAAGGGTTCGATGGGTCAGCGCCCATTGGGCCGGTGCTTGTCGCGGAGGATCAAATCCCTGACCACCGTAATTTGAGGATCAAGTCTATTCACAATGGGAATGTGGTTCAGGATTCGAGTAGTAAGGAGTTGATATTCGATATACCGGCAATGATTGAGTATCTGTCAAGTGGAACTACACTGGAAAGGGGATGCGTTATTATGACTGGTACGCCTCCTGGGATTGGGGCGATGAGAAGTCCCAAAGTGGTATTGAACCATGGCGATGATATGAGGATTGAGATTGAGAGCATAGGTAAGGCTTTCCATACCCACTAGTAAAGACCATGAATTCTGACCTCTCCCAGGCACCCTGATCAACGAGATCTATTATGAATGATACAGTACCAAATACTGCCAGTCTTAGATCTAGCATTCGATATTCAACATTAAAACTGTATACCGCCTCCTATAGACCAATGCCATCCCATACATCATCAGACAAACACCTTGAATTACGAGTACCATTCGTTTTAACAGATCCAAAAAATCTCCCACTCCTCAAAAACACCCCACCTTCCCTGCCCACATTGCGGAAACATCACCACCCTCCTCAGCCCCTACCGAAAATATAAAAGCCCCTATTCCCTACCCCTTCCAACCCTTCTATCTCTACCACTAACCTCACAGGCCGCTCGCACTTGTCCAACACATACCCCACCATCATCTCAGCCAGAAACGTATCCCCGAGTTACTACCTTATCCCGCATACTACAACCGAATTTCTCCCAGATAAAGAAGGCTCTGTTTTTCTAGTGCTATTAGTTACTTTAACGTGATGCAGCTCCGAAGACTGATCGATAGCTTACTACGTTTTTATACTCCTAGACAACTGACTACTCTAACACATTGAACCACAATAAGTGGGTCACGATGCTATCATCAGACATCTCAATCTCAAGGAGAGAGATCTAAAATTGTTTGAATGGGAACAGCTAATGCCAAGGTGAAATGGGATCAATTGAGGGTAATTGAGGTGTGCTGCATTGCGATTTATAAGTCCCGTGGGCGAAGAGGGAGGTTGAGTGGTCGTGGTTGATTGCGGAAGTAGAGTGGGGTAGTTCTAAGGTATGTTGAGGTGATGTGCTGTGCTGTAATTATCTAAAGGGTCTTTAGGTTGGTAGGCTGCGTGAAAAATACGGATGCAAGGTCTGGTGGAAGATTTGATACATTTGCGCATGTAGAGATGAATGCCACTCCAGCTCGTTTATGCGGAGTGGAGTTCAGTTAGCACAGTTTGACACGAGGTAGTTATGGGTGATCACATCTGCTCATTACTGTTGAAAGATGCAAGTATGAGTTGTGTACACTCGAAGATTTCAGGTCATAATGTTCGAAAAAGGTAGATACTATACACCAAAATCTACGCCAGTGCTAACCAAATCATCTGTATCATAATTGCACCGTTATATGACATCGCCTTGTCTCTTCAAAATGTGTTTATTGCTATGCATGATTTCGAATTCCTTTATCTTTGTCTAGTCCATGAAATTAGGAGGTAAATCGGGTCCTTGATAAGCATAGTTAGTAGTGGTCACACTTAGTTGGATAAGCTGGTATGAACTCACCCCAAACGTATAACCCATCCGGGCTTGCAATGTCCCTTGTTGTAGGCGTATCGCAATTGACCAAGTCACCATCAACGTAATGCTCCAAGATAAACTTCGACGTATCGAACCTGAGCAACACCGACCCAATATCAGTATATATGCCATGCCTCTTCGACCAGGTTCAATTGATTTGTGGCGTACCAATAATCAAATATTTGACTTCCAAGTATATGTCTCCCAACTCCCCAACAGTTCTCATACCCTTGCTTCAACAGCCAGTCATGTCCCAGCACCTGAGTGTCGAAATCGAAGACTTCGAAGGAGGAGTGGTGGACGTGGGATTTGGGACCTTCGAAGAAGAAGAAACAGTGGTGGTCGACGAGTTCGGCGCCTCGGTCGAGGTGCATGAAGGTGGATATGTCACAGCCATCTTCGTTGTGTAGGAGCTGAGTGTGCGTCAGTGGAGAGATAAGGCAAGGCGAGTGAGAAGAGAGTATGCTAACGTCTGTGGGCTTGAGATTGAAATGAGTTGTCCAGAATGATAATGATTTTGCGAAATTAGTCACACACATGCCGAAATGGCCGAGTTTGTGGATTTGTGCTGGGCCTGCGGATTTCAGGTCAGTAGGTATCCTCTCATGGTTCAATGCACCCGGAATCATAGACCTTTCTGCATTCGTTGAAACTTGTTGGCTGATCTATTCTTCTCGGTAGGCTATCCTTGATCAATACCTCTCCACCTTCGAAGACTAATGGAGAACACTCACGAAGTTAAAAACCCGCTGCTCATGCTCCTCACTCATAACCCTCTGCTCCTGCCCATATACTAAATGCACTGAAAACCCATCCGTGGGGTCTTTCACAGTCACACATTCTCCACCCCCCGGCGCGTCCGTCAACTCGTAAATCTTACTTGCCGTAGGGATGATCTTCGCAGCAAGCTCTAAGTCCTTCCTGCTTTCCACTACAAAGGCCGTTCCTCCAAACTCATCCTCCTCACCCTTCTTCGAGCAATACAGCCAGGGTTCCGCGCCATAACCGCGATAGTAGATCGTTTCATTCGACTGTCCGGCGTTAAGAGTCTTGACGGCCGTGAAGCCGAAGTCTTGTAGAAATTGAGATTCGCGCTCGAAGTTCTTGTGGGTGTAATAGACATGGGCTATCCTAATCAAGTTGACCTTGTCCTCAGAGGGTGACTCTGGAGGGGTGATAGCTGATGGTGACATTGTTTGACAGGCCCTCTGAGTCGAATGGCTTGATTGTAATCGTGGGTCCTTCTAGATTTAGCCTTGCGACATGTATACCCCTTCTCTGTGAACGGCATGCAGGCCTAGAACGTGGATGTGGCGGACAATGGTCCGCGGTCTAAAGGCGGACTCTCCCTTGGTGCGTGCTTGACATGCAGCTTGTGAAATAGATTGGAAAATTTAATATCAGAGTCCGAATGTAGGCTTGGATGCCGGACCAATTTGCGGTATAATCTAGGTGCACGTCGAAAATCCAGTATGAAGCGCTTTGGCGGGGCTCGGGTCCATCCAGAAGATGGCAGTCGAGGCAGTCCATTGGCGCATTGGCGCGCTTGATCTTCCTTCTGCAGATGCTAAGTAAGATATGACTGCTCGCTGCTCGACCTTAACCTAGCGTTACATTACGCCAAGAGTTACAGCGCTACAAGAAGGAAAGGAGCCAAGAATTAAGTAAATCGCAAATAGAGATGTTCATCGATAATATAGCGCAGTCCGATAAGAATAGTCTTTGAGGATTCCTATTTTATAAGGTACAAAGGTCACGACGCACAATTTGGTTTCCGACGGGGTCTATGTAACCGTGGTCTTTGACAGAATCTTAAATTTTCAAGATGATTTTAGGAATATCCAGAAGACACTTGACACCTACCGAAAATGCTGTCGGTATAGAATCTTGGGTTTGATGTTATAATTTCGATGAAGTCTGCGATCCTTGATGTATCCACTGGAAATCATCTTTTAGATAATTGTGGGCTCGCAGATCTCCACTTCTGGCATGGCCTTCGAAATTCTCGGCCCTGGCTGATCGCCCACACAACCTTCCGAGTTGTCCACTGGCCTCATCTGAAGTTACCTCTTGGTAAGTCACAGTCCGAAGGTATTTGCCAACCCAAAGACCACCTGTGTATCGCGACGCCTTTCGCGTTGGAAGAACGTGATTCGTGCCAATGACCTATACAAGTCAGCATAAGATTGGAGTGCAGAACGAAGCGAATGTTTAAGCATCATGTTCGACGTACCTTGTCACCGTAGGAAACGCAAGTCTTTTCGCCGAGAAATAGAGCGCCGTAGTTCACCATCTTCTCTAGGGCTTCTCGTGGGTTCTGCGTCAAGATCTGGACGTGCTCACTAGCGTATTCATCCGCAAGCTTGTAGGCCTCGTCCAACGTGGGAACGACGATAACCTCACCAAACGTTTTCCACGATGTCCCCGCCAAGGCCGCAGTTGGTAAAATCTCTAGTAGCTTATCGACCATTTTGATTGATTCCAGTCCAAGCTGCTCTGATGTTGTGATAAGTACTGCAGGTGTATCAGGCCCATGCTCAGCTTGAGACAGCAGATCTGTTGCAACCGTGAATGGAGATGCATGCTCATCCGCTACCACAAGAACTTCAGTCGGTCCTGCAAAAAGATCAATGCCTACTGCACCGAATAGCTGTCGCTTTGCTTCTGCCACAAAAGCGTTCCCTGGACCAGCCAAAAAGTCGACTTTTGGCATGGTGTCGGTACCTATTGCCATAGCTGCAACAGCCTGGACACCTCCCAGAACCCATATTTCGTCCGCACCAGCGAAATACATAGCTGCTATGGTTGCATTGGGGATTTCGCCTAGGATAGGAGGAGTGCAGCCAACGACAGTCTTTACACCAGCCACCTTAGCTGTGAGAATGGTCATGTGAGCAGAGGCTAGCAGAGGGTAGCGGCCACCTGGGATGTAGCTGGATTCTGTCAACGCCTTGTGCCTTAGGAGGAGATATGTTTAAACCTACCAGCCGACCGCATTGATAGGAATGTTCTTTTGACCTAGATGAATGCCTGGTCGAACCTCGATCTCAAAGTCTGTCAGAGAATTTCGTTGTGCTTCGGCAAAAGCTCGAACATTGCTTTGAACTTCCTTGATGTCTTCGATAGTCTGTTTGGGACATGCAGCAATCGCAGCTTCTACTTCACTTTCCGAAAGTCTAAAGCTCTTTGGTGACCATTTATCGAATTTTTCGGAATACTTGCGCACTGCTAAATCGCCGTCTTTCCTGATTGTGTCAATTACATCTTTGACTATGGCAGGAACTTCAGGCGTCGATCCAGCCGTTCCCGTCACTGCTGTACCAGATGGGTGATGATCAAGGCGGGTTTTCAGGTATTTCTTTGCCATATTTCTTTTTTGCGTGTATAGAGTAATGGACGTTCGATGAATGCTAGCCAAGATAGGTATGGACAATCTTGGTACATTGATCGACAACAAAGGCCTAGCAGCTACTAATGTGCGATTGAAAAGCATAAGGACATTAGAGCAAAGGTAAGAGAATCATATGTACTCGACCTTTGTATAGCGACTTTTCCCATTGCTGGAACCAGACGAACGTACGACGGACTCCCATCACGGAAAGTGTGCGAAAATCGATCGGGTGCTTCGACAAAATGAGATTGATCTTACAAACATTGAAATGTCAGTGTCTCTGCTGCTTCCTCTGAGAACGGGGCATCTTCGGACTGATTGCTCTATTGGTTTCTGGAGTTCACGCCAGGTCTTAGGGGCCGTCACACACCCGTCCAGGTGACCTTGTAGGTTTGACTGTCAACTGGTAAGCAACTTAGTTTTAATCAACAGCGCAAGCAGTTCAGCATTCAGAATGGCAGTGCAAACATGTAGAAAATTAGTGGAAGGCGAATCTCTTCCAAAGCCCAATGTGCATTGTAGAGAAGGAGAATTCCCAAGGAAACCTCGTTACCTCGAAAGGAGGATTTTATCATTTGAGAGACGGCGTCTCTTGGCGTCGTCTTGGCACGCTAACCCGAAAATAAGGGATAGATCCCAGACCCCTCGACCCTGAGGCTCAGCCAAACGAAGCTACACTTTGGTTCCTTAACTACTGGTGGGGCTTGAGCACCCGGTACGCACAAAGTCAAACAGCTCTAGAACCTATCTCTCCCGCACTCTTCTGCTCAGGAAGATATAATTAAACTATGGACATGCGGGGGTGCGTGTGCTATGAACCGAGTTCATGGACAGGGGCGGGGCCCCTCATTCTTCCACAGACCTTCAATTTCCTTACTTCTATTAACCATACGACCGTGTGCTGGACTCTGTCAGATACTCCGTCTTTGTACAGTTCATGCGAAGGCATCTCCCCACGAAGCCTACCTTACCAGGTCAGTAGTCGAAGCATGCACGTGACATAATGTCACGACCGGAGACGCGTGTCGGCAATGGCGACTACCAAGCTCCAACCGCGCTACTGTCATGTCAGTCTTGTCGTAGAAGGAAGGTCAAATGTGACAAGGAGCTCCCTTCCTGCTCGCTATGCATGAAGTCGTCACAATTATGTACCTATCCTCCAGGACCGCTGAAACCTGGACCCAAGCTAGGCTCGTCTCAACGTTCTCTGAAGAGACCTCGACGATCCAAGGAAGATGAAGATGACATTGTCAACGAGGTTGCCATCAACCATGAGTCTCAGGAGCCGGACAACATAACCCATCGACGTACCAATTCCTGGGAGCCAGATCTATCATTGGGAGTTCAATCTACGACATGGCCACCTGAACCCCAACTCAGCAGTGAAAATACAGATGCAAGCAATGCTGTCAACTCTGAGCATAGCCACCATTCGCCAGAGAGTTCATGTTCCACGGTCGCTACTAGGAGCGATTCGAACTCTATAAATCTGCCAGCATTATCTTCTATCATCCATCCTTCTCACGAATCCGCATCCCAGAATTTATTGGGCGAAGAGGACAGCAAAGAAGTCAAGACGCCCATTTATGGTGATGAAGTCTGCAGCAAAAGCGCCAAGAAAATAATGGTCACGCAAATATGTGAGGCCTTACATATAAGTAAGGACACGATGTCCCATCTGTAAGGAGCAATTTCGCTATCCCTACACCTAGATATCCTGCTTTGATTCACTTCAGGTCTTAAGTACGTTTACTGACAAGCAACAGCATCGATTCTTATTTTGCCAACATGACAGCTTTCTCTCTATTTCATAGACCTACATTTGACTCTAAGCTATACGCCATCCCAAATTCTAACCATCGCCATGCTCTTCTAGCCGCTATGTTTGCCTTCTCTGTAAGATTCGGTTATCCCGAAATCTCGGATTCTAGCGTTGGCTATCAATCTCCGCCCACGCCAGAGGGTTTCTGGGACATCGCTATCAATCTTCTCGACGAAGCCTTGCACAATTGCGGAGACGAAGCGCCTCCCCTATGCCTCCTACAGGCGATGGTATTGACCACCTTTCAACAGGTAAGAATTTTCAACTAGGTCAATTGAGTTACGACTGTCGCTAATGCACGATAGCTTGTTAAAGGTGTACGCGGAAGGGCTTGGCGGTCCCTGGGGACTTGTGTGCGGATTGCCTATGAGCTCCAATTGAATCTGGTTGACGCTCAAAGGGTCGATTACTCATGTGATTTGACCCCAGAGAAGATTGCCAAGTGGTGCGCCGACGAAGAAAGACGTAGAGTGTGGTGGGCGTTATGGGAATTTGACGTCTTCGCATGCAGTATCAAGCTTTCCCCTACAGCCATAGATTGGGCGGAGAATAAAACGATGCTCCCTGTCGACGACAATGACTGGTTCAATCGTAGGCCTCGACAAAGTTGCTTGATGGAACTCGATCCAACAGATCGTTGGAAGAGTCTGCAGATCAGTGGAAATGAAAGCCCAAAAGCATGGTTTCTGATAGTAAACTCCTTCATGCGGAACGCGCATCTTTTGTCCGACCGAATGCAATCCCAGGGTAGTAACCCGCAAGCCGCCAAAATCGATGTGCCCTCGACATTAGACAGCGCATACCAGTACGACAACGACCCATGTGCCAGACTTTCAATGCTGGCCAATTCCCTCAGCTGCTTTTCTATCGCCCTCCCACGTGCTCTGACGTACAGAGATGAATATCTCAGCTTTTCCTCCAGTGGCAGAACCCCGACCTCCTCGCTGCAGAACGACAGTGCCGTACACAGTATCCATGTTATGACTCAGCTCACCCGTTTCAAAATATATCACCACGAATTTTTCACTGCAGCTTCGCGTGAGGCAAATCTGGCAATGGATCAGCGCCAGTCTAATCAAATCAATGGAGGCCAAGTTACTCAAAGCTTGCATCCCAAGGCCGACAGCTTCAGTGCCGTATCCACTCCGAACAGTAGTGCCTGGAAGCGTTACTTGGATGCTGCAGACAGCATCCTTACAATCGTCTCGAACAGCTCCATTGACCACATCAAGTACGTCAATCCTTTTCTGGCCTGCACCATCTGGATCGCGGCAGCGGTAGAGCTCTGTCATCGTGTTTTTGGACCACCTGGCACGAATAGGCGCCTCATGCAATCGAACTTCGATAGGCTGCGGTCCAATTATACCCAATATGTTACATACTGGCAGACGCCATGCTCACTTCTCGAGAAGCTGAATACCCTAGGACCGCGCCTTGAACGGCTTCGCTGTCCTCCGCCCCAAGATGGACCGCATCCATGGATGAGACCCGGCCCTCCACGTCGCACTCAATCAGCTATCACCTCGGCAGTACAGGAACAAAGCCCAGCAAATTCGGAAACGCATGACTCAAAGGGTTGCTACCTTCGGCATTCGATCTCGATACCAAAAGACATGCCTTCTCCTTTTCAGCCGTTTCTAGGGCTGCAGCAGCAACAGCAACAGCAGCAAAATCAGATGGGTCCGTTTGATGAAATGACCGGCATATCATGGCCAAACAGGTTTGACGATGGTATGGTTGATACTAGTGGGCTACCTGCCATGGCGCCAGAAAACCAATTCGAAAATTTCGACTTTGGGTTATCAGACAATCTGGATTTGCCGTTCTCGCTCGCGAATGTCTTAAACTGGCATTCTGTAGTCGAATGAGTGGCAGTAATATCAGCAAGCGCTGGGTGCACCAGCCAGTGCAACATTAGCTCAATTTTCCTCTGGACTGAGGAAATGAGAAACGTGAGGATGCCATAATTGGTCATATAGCCTCGGACACATTGCTCGCCTGAGGCTCTCGGTCCGTCAATAGAGGCTGAAACACGCAACCGCTTCTGGTGAAATCATCCGAAGTCGACTGGAGGACCTCCTGTTTACCTTCCAGGCCCCTGAACCCCGGGGCCGCCCCCGGGAACGTCCCTAGAGCTATGCTTTAGGGACTTTGTCGGTACCCTTTGTGCTTCTATCTCTGAGCACTTACACTACAATCAATACCCCGGGGCGTTACTCCGGCGCCCACTGACACACCCTAGAGCTTGGCTCATAGGCGCCTCCAAGGACAATGTCCCGGGCTCTATCGGCAACTTCTACGGCTCAGCTTCCAGGCATCTCTGGGGACTTTGTGCTTATTCCTTGGGGCATCACATAGGCTCTTCTAGCAGCCAGTCTACACTTTGACTCAAACATAATTAATTGTCCTCGCCCGACGAAATCACCTTGGTTGCTGTTCTACGAGGCTTTGAGCTTCCATCCCGAGCCTGTCTTACTGTCTCTTCGAAAAAAATAGCAAGGTCAAATGACAAGATGACCTCGAAAGAGACAGAGTTATGCGTAGTCTAATGGTTACGAAATCAGGCGTTATGGCGGGCGGGAATTGTTCTTTATAGCTGATACCCTCTAGTAACGTTCTATGTAGCCTTAAGGCCTCCAATATCATTGAATAAGTACACCTTTAAATTATGGTCCTAACCTGCTCATTACCGATACGTTACACACACATAGATTTCGTTTCAGAGGTAAATCAGCCGCATAGCCTCAAGACACGAAAACACGTGACAGCGCGAAAAGTACCATCAACAGTCCGCAATCAGTCCGAGAGAGAAACCCAGTACCAGCCAATAGGCTCAATCTATACATACATACGTACGTACAATCCCCGCATCAAGCCATGCACAACGATCGCCGCAGCCCGTGTCCCGAAGCCTTACTTACCTTACAGCGTCTGCAAAGTACACACACACATACACACACACACACACACACACTTCTTCAACCTGCGCTCTGTCTTTAT
>JASZXT010000388.1:0-25393 GCA_035521555.1 Lecanoromycetidae sp. Uapishka_2
GTGTATAAGAGACAGGGGATGTGGGATGTGGGATGGTAGATGGGAGGTGGGAGAAGTGGATGGTGGTTTTGGGTTGGGTAGGGTTAGTGTTATAGATGTACTGTTTATTGATGATGGGATTCTATAATTGGAGTATGGCTCACTTTCGTAAAGAACGTGTTTATAGTGTATCCATTCCTGTTCATGTATCTGATCTGAGCCCGTTAGTGCTTCAATTCCTTGGAGATAGTAGCGCGATAGAATAATGCACTGAGTTAGTTATAGGAACACTTTGGCTTGCTGCCTGGTAATCTATTGGAGATGTAGCATTTGTACAACAGTGCGCGATTGGTTGGATGTTGCGGCGAAGGAATATGAATGGGTCAGTTTACACGCGAGATCTTAGTGCTTCTATGTTTGGTTACGCATGAGCGAGGATACACAAAATAGTCTTATTGTACTACAGTATCGCAACATCATAACGAACGCTAAAATGAGAGTGAAGAGTGCAAATCAAAGTAATAAGATAAAGTGTTCCAACCTATTCACTCTACTTCCTAGCGCCGTATTCAAATCACTCATTATTCTCTGATCTTAATATCAACAACACAGATTCTCTTACCTATATTCATCCACTCTAGCAGCATCCACCCGGCGAAAACATATATTCTCAACGATCATGGCGCTACAAGCGGAACCACAGAGCCAGGCAGATACCATTCTCCCTCCCTTGCTCGCGCTACCTCTGGAACTAAAGACACAAATCCTATCCAACTTCTCGGATCACAGCGACCCAGAAAACGCACTCGCACTTATGATTCTACGGCGTACCCATAAGTCTTTTCGGCTTATTATCCCTAGTCCATGGAAGAAGACGAGACTGCGGGCTGATCATCTCCTTACCGCCGAACGCAAACACCAATATCTCTTTCCGGTGTGCCATTATTCTATTTGCACTCGGAGAGACGATTTTCGGCCCGAAGCCTTCTGCGAGTGTCCCATTACAAGCCTCCCTTGCTATGACTGCATCAGGCTTTGCGACTCCTATCATTTCGAAAATTATGAAGTGGCGTCTTATTTCGATGAAGAAGATTGGAACACACTGGGAGCAGAGTATGCTGAGAAGCGCGTTTGCGACCAGTGCTGGGAACATCGGCGGGAAGGCTTAGGTTATGGTAAATACTATGGATAATGAAGGGTGGTTCTCGCTTCTGGGTAAGCAATGATAAATATCTATATCTTGGACTTTTCGTTCAGGTAGTTGCATTGAGGCTGAAAGTTCAACTAGGCCGAATGAGGTTGGACAGCCCTAGATCTGGGAAGAGTTAGGGTTTTGTCATCTCAGCGCGCGCTAAATGCTGAACTTGCGGAACTGTGATCGTCTTGGCGGGCATTTTCGAATTACTGCCACAACCGTGCACCAGCTTGTTTAGAGGAGTTGCACACAGCGTGGTATGGGTTGGTACATCCATACTCTTGAGGACAAGAATCAAAACACAAGCCGCTTGGTGTCCATGTTGAACCCAGCTTTGACCTCATCTACCTCTCCAATATTTGCTTTTTCAGGATCCGGCTCCAGCCAAATTCGAAAAACTGTGGTTCCGTTCGCGTGCACGTCTTTCATTATATCGTGACTAAACTCTTCTATCATCTCATCAAAATATTGTGAATCGATCTTTCGTATAGGATACTTTGAATCGCCTTGCGAAGTCTCGAGCTTGAAAGTGATCTGTTGTATATCTTTTCTCGATGTGAGTGCGGAAACTTCATCGAAGACCGTTTCGACGCTTTTATTACTCAATTTTTGGATTGGCCAGCGTTGTGTTACTAGTCGAGGGCTCCTCGAGGTTATTATGAAGTATCGTACCTGGATTTTGGGGTTAATCTTGGGTTCTAGGGTAGGTTCGGGTTGCAGTGCAGCTGTCGCTTGTGGAGGCGTAGCAACAAGGGGGCCATTGATGGGATCTGCATTTGGAGCGATGGTAGGTTCTCCAGATGGGTTGTCCGTGACTGGAGCAGAGGCTGGCTGTGGATCTGTTGCCGTCTCTGATGTGCCTCGAATTATAGAAACAGAAGCTGTCGTTACAGCGGCCTGAGCTCCACCATATTCTAGAGGTTTTGAGTAAGGAAGAGGACGAGCACTGGTACCACTGACTTTGGGGTCGGAGGTAAGGAACCCTTGCCCATTGGGATCTAGTGATGTATTCGTTTCTGGCCGCCGACTGACCACGGTATCTTTGGTGTGGCTGCTCGCCCTATCTCGTGGATGGGAAGGCAGCTCGTGACTACTGCTTTCCCGCGTCCCAAGGTACTCTATGTCATCCTCGAAGAGCTGATCCCCAGGGACGTATGGCTGGGAAAGAGGGGATTGTGAGAATGCTCCCATCATTTCTTGCGTCACAATATGAGACGTATGTGATCTTCGTGGCGGAGAAGGGACTAGAAAGCCTGGATGTCTAATGGTTTGACGTTCATCATTTGGCTCTGGGGTCTCTGGTATGTGCCCCACAGGGCTTGGCTTTGCGCCAGTTCGATCAGTGGAGTCACGGGAGCTGGTTTTCCGTCCCTTGTACCGTCGTTGTCGAGTATTTTCAGTATCTTCCGTATCCTCATCAGAGTATGTCCTACTCTTAGACGATCGTCCTGACTCTGTAGAAGAGCCTCCATCTGTGTTCCACGGCCCATCCGGAGTCCACGATAATTGGCTCAGAGGCGTCGGTCGTCTGGAATGTGGGTATGGCTGAAGTGGTGGATGAAGTAGAGGCTGGGCCGCCCCTGGTGTTTGTGTATTTGCAGGGGAAGCCTGCATTTTGGCAACAGGCGCAATAACATGAGGGTTTCGCACTTCATCGTGCTTCGAAGACTATGTGCCACTTAGCCCGACGACATGGAGTGATCATCAAGACAGAGTCATTGTAGAATTCTATATAAACGCACCTTGCTTGGCCGTTCTGTTGTGTGCCTATCATCGTTTTTCAACCAAGGTAAAGATCGCTTTCGGGCTGTTCCTTGAACACGCGGCACAAGTGGAATCTGTGCCGAGTCTTTAGAAGTACTAGACTCGACAGCATGGGGAACGGATTGTTCCTGCGAAGGATCCACGGAAGCGGAAGGTCTCTCGACAATTTGCTCGGTTCTTGCCCTACCGCCCGACTCGTCAGAATTGGAAAGAAACGGAATGTTGCTGCAATTACCGAGACTTAGCAGAGAGGGTGACTTGCGGAATCTGGTTCGCTGATATATATCGTTGAATCGGTGCAAGCCCACGATCACTGGATGGGCTTTCCTTCACTCGACGACCTCTATCAGGCCAATTTGCGTTGTGCGCCTGATTGTCATTCTGTCGCCAGAAAAGCTGCATCAGGAGGTCGATGATTCTTTACAAATTAACAACTCTGGGAGTTTTGCACAGCTAGTGACTCACTTCTGCTTATCTTTGGGATACTCGGGCACATTCCGCAAACACTCGCCGCGTACTGAGGGCCAATGTCTTGTACCGTAGCCTCCTGAATCAAGATACTCTCGGGCCATTACCATCAAAGCGTATCGACATTGAGGCTTTCGCCACTCTATCAAGTCTTTCCCATGTACACCTTCACTGGTTTTGTAATTCTTTCGCCAGCTTTGGGTCGAATCTGTGAGATCTGTGGTCGGTCTGTGAAAAGATTGGCCAAAGCCCAACAAGTCGCAAAGATCTTTCACTCTCGAAATCTTGTTCTGCGCTTTTGGATCACAGAACACCATATTGAAGTTATTCAGCAACAGGAAGGACTCTTTCCCTGAACGAAAGCCTTCCCAAGAGATTCTTGTAAAAAAGTGGGCGGTCAGCCGGCCATTCAACCTTAGCTGAACTGACCACACCCTTTTTTCTTAATGGAAGCGAAGAATTTCAGGCAGCGCAATTGACTATGCTCGATACAATTCAGCTGGACCAATGAGCCACACTACGTTAGCGAAGCTAGAGGAACAGAGAAGACTCTGATTGGTCGGGGAACCCGGCTTGCTGCGTTGACAACCACACACGGGTAGATACCTTAAGCGTCGAAGCGAAGGGTGCATGCAAGAAGTCGCTATCTATAGAGCCTAGCCTTCAATCAACAGAATGCTCTCGTGATCATTTTCGATTCATTTATTAGTAAGGAGATAATTCATCCCATATTTGCAATTTGCCATTTCTCAGGAGGACAAAAAACACGTCAATTAGTCCACAGTTGGGAATTTTAGATACCTGATGGATCTTTACAAGAAACAGGTTCAAAGTAATGGCGAATAGGAGTCTGTTCGCATTACTTTATCAACAAGTATTCTTACTCAGTGTTTGCGCTATTCTTACTCAGTGTTTGCGCACAAGAATCTGGTGCCAAGGTTTCCTCAGTTCAGCAAGATCACATGATTGGGAACTTAGCTTATCTAGTACTAGCGTGTTTGGACTGGACCATGTCTTGGCCGCGACTCGAGTACTCCCCTCGCTCGCTGTCCAGACTTTACCATTCGCTGATATCTAACAACTACTTCAAGGAAGTGGTGCATGGTTCGTTCCTTTGTGTGATGATTTGCGCATTCAAGCCTGAGGTGATTGATAGCCATGACAGCCGTAGAGTAGGGTACAAAAGCGGTCTCTGTTGATTAGGAATCAAGTCAAATCAGTGACCAACATGTCGTCGACACATCCACTGCACCCCAATCGAAGAATGACAGCCTCTAATATGTCATATCGCAAGGTGTTAGAGCATACTGGCCGAGAGAGTCGCTACTGCACCAATCAATGAATACTCTCTTCGAGGGAATCTCATCCCTTATCTCACGGAATAACACAAGACGTATAGCCTTTACCCTCAACACATCACAGCGACTGTGATATAAGATTTCTGCGGATGATGCAAACGTTTTTGAAACTATGAATACGACTTTCAATCGAAACATCAGGCGAAACAAAAAGATAGGGTCCGGGGACCGGGAATTCGAAACCACGTTGGAGGAATTCGGGGGAATTGTGGGCTGAAAGTGCAGAAGACGACTTGGGAAGTCATATCAAATTCTGGATTACTACGCACTTGCTATATTTGGGAATCCACCCACTGTTCCACTTACTGTCTTTAGAAGTTCACTCACTGTTATTGGATCGTTGCGAGTCAATTATGCTCCCACAATATTGCAGGCGATGAAATGATTTGGACCAAGGATCTGGGAAACAGGCTGTGTGTCAGCACAAATAGCAGACTAGGATGTCAGTGCATTCGCTTTCGGTAGTGGTTCCAGCTTGAAACCTATAATTGACCACTTTCACGTTCACCTATGCCCACATGCCATGACACTACAGAGCTCCTCTGCAAAGTGTCTCCTTCCACGACCCCTTTTTGCGAGGCTAAGCTGCTAGGGCGCTGGATTATCACCTCGAATGACTCGAATGAGCCTCCGGGATGGTCTCTCCGGGGAGATCTGGTGGCGAGGGGGCTCCCTTAGGTCGGCGAGCTTGGCTACTTCTCAAATCTGGCGTAGGGTTTAGCCCTTGATTTTCAATTTACGGTGGCAATAGGAAGGCTTGAAGTTGTACCAATGTAAACTCGCCGCTAATAGTCCACGCTTATTTACCGCGGAAGGGCGTGGGTTCCCGGGGCGTGTAAAGATGTCACTAGGTACTACGTCTCATTCCTACGGGTCGTTGCCACAGAGAACAGATCCATTGTTATGCGCATTTCAATTCCTGACAGAATGAAACCGTCAGTCGGACCATAGCGACGAACCCTAAGGAGCGGAGGTGTTACATGAGGAACGACCCTCGCTTGACCGTTAGCCTGTGCATCCTTCCGGCGAGACTTCGCCCCTACCATGTGTCGTGCTCACGCTTTCCACCTTTTCTTGAAGCATGGGGAGGGCAAGGTGTAGGGGAAGATCACATTGGTGAGCCGCTGGGTAGGTGCTACGTTCCGCCAGGCAAGACCCAGAGAAAAAAACGAGAAAAACAATAAAGATACCCGCCTAAGGGCAGCTTAGTTCGCCTTGGAGCACTGCTCCCCAACTTCAAAATCTGTGATCGTCCACTCAATGTCCCTGGTTACAGACAGATAGGGCTAGGATACCGGGAGAGGGGTTCCGGGGCTGCACCTTGCACGCTCTGGGGCTTTCAGGAGCAGATCCTATTCTGCAGAGTGACAAACTTGCTGAGAAAGTGTCATAAAAGTCCATCAACATACGTGCGGCAATTCAATCTTGTGCCCCTCGAATTCCTCCTTCCAATGTATAGGCTTGCTCTCTTTATCTAATTCTAGAGAGTTGGCTGCCTCTAAAGCCGCTCATTTCCTTCGACCAATCACGCCGACGTGATTGGTCCTTAATGTGCTGATGGGGCCAAAACACGGCGCGCAAGCTCGAACTATGATCCTTGTATACGAACCTGCTAGTGTCCCTTAGTTGATCCCACATATGTTTGGGTGGAAGAAACCCCTTCTTCTTCGCTCTTTCTCTTTCTCCTTAATAATCTCCATTGCTTGCCAAAAATTTAGGCCATTATTCTGGCTTTCCGTTATGTCCTCGAAGGTTGGTTGGCAACGCAAAAGGTGTAAGGTGACAACCATATACGCGAAGCTTGGATTCGGGAAGCGTAGCAAAAGGCCGCTAGAAGAATTGACAAAGTACACCGATGAATGGCGCCATACATATTCCTTTCCTTGGAACGGAGAGATATTGTATGGAAAGGACTTTAGTGATCGAGTTTCTCCTATTGGGCAGGATAATCTCCTACGGATGGCGCAAGCTTTTCTCGATCGTTACGGCATGTTTATTTGGCCACCGGGTGGGAATTCCTCACCAGAACACCCCAAGGACGAGGGACTGCAAGTCCTCAGAGCACCCTGTGGTTTGTCGGTGCTAAACTTGTAGTAGGATTAGAGATCACATCGCACTTCTCTTCTGGAATGAGAATTATCTCCCGAATACAAAAATCGTTAAACAAGAGCTGGCATCGGTCGAAAACGATTACTCGGTGCCTGATCATTACCCGCAGTATCCCATTGAGCGGCATGCCCTGTGAGTACTATATGTCAGGACCTCGTCGGATTTGTGAACTGGACTGATCGCGATGGGGCAACAGAGTAGATCAGATTGCTCCGGTTGAGCCCCTTATGCTTTATGATCATCAAACAGCCAGACCTCTCATGTCAGAGCGTATGATGCCCCCTGTTGAGCTCTATGATAATGCACCAATCGATCTGACGGGCGATGATCTTTCCAGCCCTCGTGCATGGGTGGCTCTGCACGACAGCACCTTAGGTCAGCCAAATTTCGAGCAAGAGAGAGACGACATCTATGTCTTCCCTGGCAGTGATGATGGTCACCGCGATATTGATGACAAACCGAGTCTGGTGTGTATACACTTGTTCATATCCAGTCTCACAGTCTCTGACCTGCTATCTGAAGGTCATTACACTGAAGTATGGGCAGGCGGTTCACAAGTTCATGAACAGCCCTCAACGATTCGTTGCTCCAGTAGCTACCATGACCGCCGGAATATATACCTATGATCCGCCTCCACTGGAATGGCGCGAGCAGAATACATTATCAGCTGACAATAGCTTTTCGACAACGCTCTGTCAATCGCAGTCGGAACTTTTCAATGATAACCTAGACCGCAGCAATCCCATTACATCAAGAGACGTGACTAGGGAGACAGGAGCCTCGTCACCACAAACCGGAAAATCCAGCGACGACGATGTCTCTCTCATACCTAGCGGGTCAAAGCAGCAGACTGCTGAGAGAGCTGTCACAAGCTCTCTAGGAGTGATCAACGATGACAACCAAGAAATGCCAAAACGAGCCACCTTTCAAAGCAGGGATACTAAATTATCAGACGTCGAAACAGATGATGAGGTACGCGACAGCGATGAAGATGGGACGTACACGCCGAGCTTCCAGTCAAGACCGAAAAGACGCACCTCACAGAGATCCAACATATCTATCAATAAGGGTAAGCCTGCCAAGGGTAGGCGTCGATCTAGCAACATCCAAGCCGAGGATTGTCTCAATAGGGGGGACAGCTCATCTAACGAGCCTCTATTGGGTCAAGCTGATTATCAGGACAGGGAGCCGTCACAAGGTGACATTATCCCAGTAGGGGGTATGAGACAGAAGACACCAGCCACGACCGGTACAAGGCACATGTTACAAAGACAAGACTTAGCTATGTCATTGTTAGATCAAAATTGCAGTTCGACTACGTCCTCCGCAGAACAGGATGCCTCGAACGCGAGGAAGAGGGGCCGCCGAGCCTGTGACTCCTGTCCGCAGAAGAGAATAAGATGCAATGGAAAGGAGCCGTGTTCTTCCTGTAAGAATTGTGATGGTAAGTTGAGATCGTATTTGCGATTGGCGCATTCCAACTAATGAGGTTCTAGTTTGCAACTACGACGATGTGACCGAGCGCAGTGTAATGCCGCGTCTTAGTCAAGAGATGACACTACCATTAACGAAACAGACAATTCCCTCAACTAAGTGCACAGATTCGTCGACGTTGAGGCAAGACAGTGAGATCGATGCTGCATTTAACCACGCACGCTCGTTCCTTGAGCAAGAAGCATGGCATCCTTACAAGAGATATCAAACAGAGAATACGTCAATGGGTCAACCAAATCCCGAGGAGAACACAATACTACCATGTTCTGCAAACGAGTGCGCGTCTTCAACGCCTCCAAGGAACAGCCCAAGTGGTCATACCGAGTCAGAAAACAATCATACAAGAATACGATTCGCAAATCATGCCACAGAGACATCAACTCCGGTGGAAAAGCAGCAGCAGCCTACTAGGCCCTCCAATCAAAGCATATTCGCTTCTTATGATAAAGAGAGAGTTGAGACCAGCCAATGCATAGATCATCTCAGAAGCTCTTCGGTCCAACCAAAGGGAGCCCAGCTATCGACCAGACTCGTATCATGTGCTCCTGTCAACGATACTGCTCTTAATACTTCTGTACCGGAACAAAGAAGTGTAAATTGCCCTCTAATGAAGGCTTCGCCCTCATTAGCTGATGCGAAGAGGGTCAATGCTCCAGATCATACCCTGCCTGCCGATGATCCCAACATTCACTGTGTTTCCGGCATCAAGCAACAACAGGACAAGGTGATTTTCAAGGCACCCAGTGATCGTACAGCAGGTGCTCGTCCGAAGCCAAAGACTAGCGTCTTGTACTACGTAATATCTCAAGGTGTCAGGGAATACTGGCCCGATGGCTCTTTGAAGGATAAGACGCTAGACTTTCTTTGGGAAGAGATATCCTGCTTGGCTTCTAGAACGGACGTCGAACGTATACGATTTACATTGAAAGGTTTGCTGCAGACGAAGTTCACACTCTCGCGAGACAAGGTGAAAGCTTTTGAGGCTATGATAGTCGCTTTTAGGTCACATATTAGAGATGAAGGTCGGGAAGGTATTTGCGATTTTGAGGTGATGCTAGAAGTAAACCCTGGAGAGAAAAAGACCTTTGTTTCGGAAGAAAATATAGACGTGGATAGCGACATTGGATTGTAAGTAGTTCTACTAGTGCTATTTTTTACGGAGTCCGATGGGCTAGGACTCAGGATGAGCATCAATCGTGTGACTCCTTGCCAACGACGTGAACACCAAAAATTGCTGATCTGACCAGCGATTCTCCCTGTAAACATGTTTCCTGTAATGTATTTCGCCGTTCGCGGCCTACAACTTGACTCCAGAATTGGCAAATCAAAACGCTAGTCGTAAGCGCCAGCACAGCCCCTTCCACACATCATCACGCAGAACTAGTGGCTGCCCCGCAACAATTGTGTCCGTCTCAGGAGCTGGGAAAATCACGGAAACAAATCCCTTGATGCGACTACATCTTGACTCCATAAGCAGGACCTCTCTTTCCGACTTACCTTCTATTGAATCGCCTCAATCTGCAATAAATTGAGCACTAAACGAGGGTCTGCTACAATGCCAATGGACGTTACAGAGCACTATCGCAGCGCTACTAATTCCCCTGAGCACGGAAACATGAGTAGTAGTACATTAGACACCCATCATCCTCACGAAATCCAGGAGACTCAGCGAATTTCTGAATCGGATGGGCTGAGAGCAGAGAGCGCATCTAGCTGTGATAGTTCCCACACACCCAACCAGACAAGTAGAATGCTAGACGCCAAAGCCTTGTCTGCCGAAAACAGACTCCGTCAGGATGCAGTGTCTGATGATCTCTATGAAAATGCGGGAACTGAACCGGAGATGTCATTGCAAGCAGGGACGAGAACGATATCTCATAAACAGCTCGTCTTCGAAGTAAAAGACATCTATGCTGGATTGTCTAAGGTCGAAGCAAAGTGCATACAGATTGACGAAAATTTATCCGCGGCGATCCAAGAGAAGGATCATGGTAAAAGGATTGACGTAAAGAATGATCAATGGCAAGCTTTCATTGCCCTACACAGGACTTTGCTCTATGAGCATCATGACTTCCTCTTGGCAACCCAACATCCTATTGCAAGTCCATCATTAAGGCGACTGGCAGATAAGTATTCCATGCCTGTCAGAATGTGGCGACATGGTATTCTCGCCTTTCGCGAAGTCTTGCATCAGCGGCTTCCTGAGACATCAGAACACCTTCTAACGTTCATACAAATTGCTCACAATATGATAACATTGCTATACGAATCCGTACCAGCGTTCAAAGATACGTGGATAGAGTGTCTCGGTGAGGCTCCTCAACCGTAGCAAGAGATCTAGTTGTTAATGTCATCATCTAGACCACCTCAGTAGATACCGAATGGCCGTTGAGGATGACGACCTGAAGAACCGTGATGTTTGGAGCAGTGTTGCCGGCTTCTGGCACCAAAAAGCGGCCGAGAAAAATCCCAAAGCTGGGCACTTATACCATCATCTGCCCACGCTAGCACGCCCGTACTCCTCAGAAGAGCCCGCTTCGTATGCTCGACCTCCTGCACATCCAAGCCCATTCGAAAGGTTTCATGACTCATGTAACGGATGGCCGACTCTGGACTCACTCTACGAGCGCTTACACCCCGAAGCAGATGATCTTGACCTTGTATACAAGCAAGCCTCTACTTTGAGACCTTCGTTAGAAATAGCAAGCGAATCAAATGTTGCTTCGCTCGGCGCCTCTCACAATAGAGATAGCTTCGGACTTCTAGGACTCATACTGGGACTCGTGATAATTCAAGCTCTCGAGGAAGCATGGAATGGTGGCTGGCCGAAGCTTTTGAAGGATCTGGTGCAGAAACGAACATCCATAGAAGACCAGGTATTCCACGAGCGAGAGGTCTGGACCACGACTGGGAGCCTCTCGAACGATCAAGCGGTCTCAACCACGGCGCAGATTGCCTCGCCCAGGATTTATGATGTATTTGAAACCTCAGAGACGGCTCTTAATAATCTAGGCGATCTCAATGTAGAAGTGGTAGGGGCATCGAGAGGTCCTGATCCAAATTCTGCATCTTCATCCGACAGATCTCTGGGGCCACGCAGCCTTGACCTACTACTCAACGTCCCGAATCACCAAAGCAATCGCCCGACTAACATGAACTTAACAAGACATCGAGGATTCCAGCCCCATCCGCAACAAATCCCACATTCAGCGACGCTGGCGTTACTGGAACGGCACAGGCGAACTTTGCTTCCCAAGCCCGTCACCTCCATTAGCTCCAGCACACCTTCTGTTTTTCAAGAAATCTGGCGCTATTGTGCTCGGATTCCTCCATGTTACACCCTCATCGCATTTGGCATTCTGACCATCGCCGGAAGCCTGACGCCAGCGTTGTGGATCTCATTGTATCGCAATGACATGTCTAGTGGCTTCGCGCTGGCGCAGTATATACTTGGTGTTGGTGTCTTAGTCATTGGGTCTCCTCTTGTCATACATAGCAGGGCATGTAGATGCTGGTCTTAGGTAGTAGTGCGCGGCTAAAGACGCTCACATTAGAGTGGATCATTGTACTATAAGACGCACCTAAAGAGACTGCCTAGCCGTGGGACAGTAGGGTCTCGCGTTTCCTGGGAAGCGAGAGGCTTTTAATTCGACAGCTGAGACCACAGAGGTTATACACATTTCGAAAGATGTGGAGCGCGCCAGAGGGCAGCGTTACGCAAACAACCAATCTGCAGAATAACTTGTACCCTAATGCAGGCGATTGAGAACAGGCAATAGTGCTGGACTCGTCTTTGTTTGTACTGAAGTGGGCAAGTCTCTATTGATCGACAATGCCTATGCAAGGGTCACGCCCTATTTAGTACAGACGACATTTGGAGACCTCGCTACGGAAGCGGTGAGCTGGACAGGGGTTGGTGAGGCTGAGCACGCACACAACCTTTGCATCGCGCTTCCTATCGCAAAAGCTCATCATCAAAAAGAGGAGATCGTATAAAGCGTGTGATCTGAACTACTTCCCATGGAGCATCGACCCTTTAAGTCGACGCTGGTGGACAAAGTACTCGTTCTTACGATCCAATCTGTTGAATTGTATAGGCCAACGGGAGTTGGAAATAGTGCACAGCTTTGAGAGCTACGGCTTAAAGAAGAAAGAAGGGACTTTCAAGTCGGGACAAGAGGAGATAAATATGATCGATGGAGTTCGAAGCTGTTGATACTTTTTAATTGAAGTCTTAGGTAAGTTTCGCCACTTCATAGACGTGATCGGCTAACGATGATTGAGAATCGACAGTACCTCCGGGAGAAATACCTCCGTGTGCCTGCTGAGCAATATCCACTTCGAAGCTATAGCGGCCTAATGGAAGTCAGTACACGTATGGCCTCTGCTAGGTACTACTCGAAGCAGCCAGCATGGTTCGGGGAACCCCCATTGGCAGATGTACGAGATGGGGCCCTCTATGAACATAATGAATACTGTAGCTCTCGTGAAACAGACTCCAACTTCTTTTATGACACGGTGTCAAATTCATTCTGTGTTTTCGATTCAGCAACGAGTCAAAGAACGGAGAACGCATATGCGACTATAGGAAACTTGTGTCCATGCGCAGAGGCCGTCTTTTCCGACATAGAGAGCATGTATTCAAGCACAACAAGCCCGTATGCGAGCACCCATTTGAGTCCAAATCCAAGTCTTTACTTGTGCGGAGGAAATATCCATTCAGGCTCAGCAAGCCCGCTTTCCAGTGTTAATGATAGAAGCGGATTAGCCCCATATGGTCTGGACTATGGCACATTTCAGAATATGCAGAGTGCAAAAAGAAATGCTACGACATCGTACACCACGGTATCGCAAGATCAGGGACCAAGAAATGTGCCCCCCAACTCACTGTATCACCTGCGAAGCGAGCAGTTGTTCACAATTTCACTAGGCGACACTATAACAATGACAAAGCGAGCGAATCGGGCAAGGAGTCTCATCAAACAAGGAATCGATCGCATGCTCGGTCTATACCTAGTATTGCAACCTGCAAACAAAGCTGAAAAGGACGCCAAAAAGGCTTGCGACGCATGCCTAGCTCAGCTCAGAACACCATCGGCTTCCATCAGCACTCCGACTAAACGATGTTTCGGCGAGGAAGCCATGGTGCTCAGAGGAAACGCTAAGGTTGCAGATGTTGTGAGCTGTGCCGTTGGAGAAAACGCTCGGCGCCATCCCACGGAGAAGGGAAATGCTCGACGTCGAGACTGTTTGTGGAAAGACACCGCAGCAAAACCTTTACGAGAAGGTGGAATAGTAACATCTGTCAATCAGGACCGGGAAGCCAATCTCCATAGCGTTCAAACTACCACTCCATGCGCCTACTCTGTCCCCTTGGAGCTAGTAGCAGGCAAAGACCCTTCCTTGAGTCCACGAATTCCAATAAATCATAGACAAGACATTGGCCCCACCAATACGAGCGCAAAAGTTGCCAACAATGCCCAATTATCAGAATATAGACACAGTATGCTCCTGGAATTTTCTTCAATCGAGGATGCAAGCGAGCAAATTCATTCAATTGGTGAGGAAGCAGGCATATTAGCGACCAATCATGACGATATTGTTGAAGAGATCAATGACGAGCAACCGAGGGCCATGATTTCAGGATCCTGCCACATCGACATCCACCAAACGCTTGAGGGCGAGGGCTCAGATTTTCGCTACCCAGACATATCTGATCTTGCCACACCACTGTCAAAATGGCCAATGCCGAATTTTTCTCGACTAAACGGGTGTGTCGCCTTCCAAAGATGTCTCAAGATCTTGATGGGTCTGGCCTCTACCATCAGGAGACCAACAATGTCCACTCAACAAACAGACAGCAGCCATAGATGGAAAATCAATATGCAACAGCTATGGGGGCAGCTGCGACCATGCCACAAGCTTCTAGCACTCGGCATTCTAGACCTCGCTACAGCAATCATAATTATATGCTGGCGATCAATTTTGCGGGATGATTTTTCTGGGGGCTTTACTGCCGCTCAATTCATCGTACAAGTTGGTGCCTTCATTATAGCGCCCGTCATATCTCTGCATATCCCGAACTGTAAGTGCTGGAAGTAGTCGAAGAGTTTGTCGATCAAACGAAGTCCAGGTTCTATATTTTAGGATTACGAACGCGGAAGACTTGTAGAGTTCGCTTGCCGGCGACAGATCGCTTGCCGCTTTCGGTGTAAAGATGCATCGTAATAGAAGGGCAGGTGGTACACCCTCGAGTGCCTGCCCGTAGGATTTGAAAAGTACATTTTATTGCACAGAGTACTATACACTACAAAACCTCATGACCATGATATCCTATCGAGAAAAAAAGTTAGCATGACACTCCAGCTTTCCAAACACCAATGTCTAAAGGACTTACGCCAGCATGATCCCCGCCCCAGCAGCCATAGCAACAAATTGCGTTATGGTCTTCCTGAACTCCTCAACCTTATTCGGTCCCGTCTCCAGTAACTCCGGAATCACAGCCACAGTACCCACATACAAGAACGTCCCTGCCGTGAAAGGCAGTAGCATATCGCCCCAGCCCAGTCCAGTGCCCGCTAGACCCTTGCTAGATACATTCCCAATTGCATCGCCCGAGCCAGTTTTGCCAAGCTCCTGCACAGCAATGCCTATACAGGTACCTAGAAATGCTCCTACTGCTGTGACGAACTGTGCTCCCATAGCTTTCCGCTTCGAGAAGCCAGACTGGATTAGTAGAGCGAAGTCTCCTACCTCGTGAGGGATTTCGTGGAAGAATACTGCTACTGCGGTGGTTGCGCCAAGTGTGGGGGAGGCGTAGAAGGAAGACGACATAGCGAGGCCATCTGTAATGTTGTGGGTAAAATCCGCTATCAGGTTGAGGTATGCAGAAAGTTTAATAGACGTTGAAGGCTCCGCTTTGGGAGTTTCCTGAGCAGCACTGCTGGGTCTCGGAGCATTGACTGCTTTTGGATTCGATTTTTGAGCCGTTTTTCTTGGGCTCACGCCCTTGATGACGAATTTCGGTTTAGGTCCGTCAATAACCTGTGCACTAGCGCCTTCCAAAACTTTACTGGCGCTTTGAATGAACTCCTTTGCTTCAATGAGAGGGTATTGAGATCCCTGGAAAGCATCCTCGTACGCTTTCCATAGGGCAATCTGCGTGATGGCACCATCGGTATCCTCTTCGAGTGTTTCTACAAGCCACCGTTGGGCGCGTTCAGGTTCCTTGTACGCCCATAACTTTTGCAGTACAGCTGGTGGGAGTTTGAGTAGCTTTCCATCGCTGATGATAGTATCGCCCTTTTGTTTGCGTGATTTCGCGCTTCCATTGGCAATGGCAGGTTGTGCACCCGTAGTCGTTGCCTTCAACGGCGTCTGCTTCACCTCTTCTTTTTCGTTCTTGTGGGCGTGACTATGGTCGTGACCGCCCTCACCGCCAGTCGCTATTCGCAGGCCCTTGTCCATGGCAACAAATGTCACGAAGCCCACCATTATAGCAACGCCAAGGAGGAGATTCTTGTTCGGCTCAACGAGTACGAAGCGCGCATGCGTTGGCTCAGCTTCGCCCAGGAAGATCTCGGGAAGAAGGTGGAAGAGGACGTCGCCGAGCAAGCCGCCAACGGCAAAGGCGACCATCACCGAGAGTGACGAGGGGTTGATGTTGGGAGGGCATAGAGCGAGGAGGAAGTCTGGAAGATGATCAATTGGTGAACGAATGCTTCAATTGGAAGAGATGTACGGACTAGGTGGTCCAGATATGTAGAGAGTAGCAAGAAGAGCATTGACAGCGGGGCCAGGTAACCAATAGAAGGGCGTCCCAGGGAAGAGCTTCTCAAAGATCTGGGCGGTATATCCAGATACCTCTGGTGCTGTAGCGCTCTTGTGTGCATTCAATTCTTGCACAATAGGGCATTGCTATTGCGTATCAGCCCGCATGAAAAGAGCGCTGTTGCTACAGCATTATTCCTTGCAGTTCATAGTCAAAGGATGCGAACCTGAAGCGCGTCCTCGATTTCCAAAACGCTCAGTCTCCTAATATCATCCGATTCAAGAATCCCAGCGAGAGCGGTGCAAGCAATAGTAGCGATAACGATAGCGAAGAGCAATGTCCGCCAACTTCGCCCCAATGCCGCTGCCATTTTTGAGAGCGCGTGTACAATTGCTGTTGAGACAGAAGATCGATCAGGGGTCCGAAAGTCGTCAGAACGCTAGCGTAGCCTTGTCAACATTGAACTTTAAATAGCCGAAGATTCCCCGTGTATTTTTATCAAGCGAGCTAAAACTTCTATTTCTACATTTCTGTATTTGTGTAATTTCAACCTTGAAATTGCAGCTCTTAAAATGGCACGACCTCTCCAAAAGAAGAAGAACAAGTCCTCACTCCCTCGTGTGCGCCAAAAGCCAAAGTCTAAACGCATCAACATCAAAAGTAATCCCATCGTTGCCGCCAACTGGTCTGTACACTCCCTTCCAATCTCTCCCTTACTCAATCCTGACTTTGAAACCATAGGGACCAATCTCTCACCCTCTCCCAAAACTACCGCAAATTAGGCCTAAGCTCAAAACTCAACGCCCACACCGGCGGCACAGAAGTCAAAGGCGCCCACCCAGAAGGCGTGAAGAAACCCAGTGGGCTCATCATCCCATCTTCTCGAAGGCCGAGAACGCTTGGCACAGCAGAGATCAAAGTCACGAGGGATCCGAAGACTGGCGCAATCGTTAGCGTAGAAGAAGATGGTAGGCAGAGGCGAGCGAGAGAGAATCCGCTGAATGATCCACTCAACAGCGATTCGGGCTCGGATGCTGATGAAGACGGGCATGATGAGGAGGAGGTGGGGAAGAGCAGGGGTATCGTACCGGAGTTAGAAGAGGCGGCGACATATAGTAAGAAGAAGCGGCCACGGATGCAGAGCGAGCGCGAGCAAGAATGGGTTCAAGATTTGGTCAAGAAACATGGCGAAAATTGGGGCGCCATGGTCCGTGATAGGAGATTGAATCCTCAACAGCAGAGCGAAGGAGATATAAAGCGAAGAGTGGAGCTATGGAAGAAGATGAAGCGGAGAGTAGACGCCGGCGACGATGATGAGGGCTCGAAGTGAATCCGTAATATGCATATGCGATGATACCCACGATGCGATGAAGGACAATTACGAGGTTCGAGTTCATGAATCCATGAATTTCGTTGATTAGGTAGCAGCTGTGCTATCAGCCCCTTCGCTGACGATTTTCCTTCTCACCATCCTGACCCACCGCCGTCTCCTCCACTCGCCCATCTTGGTGTTGCCGCTATTCTCCTCCCAGTCCTTGGCTTTGCCTCTCCCAATCGGCTTCATCTCATAAGATTCTCCTTCATCAGCCAAATCGCCCACCCATCGTTCGCCTTCTACCTCTACTTCGACCCCTTGGACCATCCGCTCCTCGACCCATTCCCGACTCGCCAAGTCCAATACCCATTTCTTATCGCCCCATTCCCAGCCTCGAGGCGGTGCTACATCCTCGAAGAACCTTGTTCCCTTTGGTCTGTCGCCTGAGATGCGCTGTGGTGAGAGTGGGTCATATGGTGTAGGGCTGAACATCCAGCTTTCCCATTCGCCATTTTGTCCACCTTTCCGGCGCTGCAATTCGAAAATCTCGACTTCGCGCTGCTCGGGTGGAGCGTCGAGGACGATGTCATGGGAGGTCCAAGCGTCGAGCCATGATTGAGCGGTTCGTCCATAGGGTGCGAGGTGCTCTTCATGATTGGAAAGAAAAAGTTGCTGGACTGACGGGTGACAAAGGGCAATGGCCGTCCAGCAGCCTATGAGGGCGATGAAGCGCCAGGGTAATAGATGGGATACTAAGAAGAGGAGGCAGGTTGCAATAAAGAGGAAAAGAAAGATGGTGGAGGACAGAGACTCGTTCGAAAAGTTGGTTGGTGGCGTCACTTTCTTGATGACCAGGTCATGGATAGTGCTGAAATCGTCCATACAATTCTGCAGGTCGCGCATGTTGCGGAAGAAATCTTTGGACATTTCCGAAGCAGGCTTGATGGTTCGAGGTGGGGCAAGTGGAGGTCCGTTCATGGAATATGAGGCACCAGTGACTGTTGTAGGAGGGGGAGGATGGCGCGCGAGGTAGGCGGGGACCATTACGAATAGCAGAGCTGCAGCCACTGGTAGGACTGCTATGAGATATGGGTCGAGGCAGACAAAGGTACAGACAGCGAGGAGAGAAAGGGTCTGGGAGGGTTTTCGCCATGTAAGCAGACGTTCAAATCTATTTTGAAAGACGAAGACGACTCCAATTCTGTATCAAAGATCAGCGTATGCTATTTACCCTTGAAGTGAGGACAAACCTAGCATTGAAGCGTCGGAAGTTGTTGGTCATCAAAGGAAGCGAAAAGCTAGGCCGATTTATATACTTTGACGACCTCACGTCCGGTGCCAAATTCAACTCATCAACCTCCTCCTCGGGTATAACTTGCTGCAGAAGCCTGCGTCGGCGGCGTTTAGCCCGCCATTTCTTGACTGGGGACTTCATAGACTGTATGATAGACATAGCTCACTTAGTGAAGAGGCGATCTTGTAACGAATAGCCATAGTCCTTGCTGCCTGTTCCAGCTTCATGAAGTTTGTCCTTGAGTTTCGAACTTGTACCGCCCAGAGCCTCCTTCACCTTTGCGCGTTTGCCTTTCGGGTCGTGTGATTGAGCATCGCTGCCTGACAGTGCCTCGACTGCGATGACTGGGATAGGCTCGTCCCGATTGACAAATGCGTCAGCTGTGAAGTCCTCCATGATTGCCTACAGCCTCGATTGTCATTGACGATGAGTCACTAGACAGTGCAGATTGAATAACATAGCTGGGTCAATGTGAGTTGTTCTGCTGAAGTGAATTCTAATCGTCGCGGCGGGCGCATTGTACATTAGCCGAGGTTGCGCCGTTTGGGGCTTGGCAGCGGTTTATGACAAGGCTACCTTACGGTTTTAAGCCCAACATCAAGAGCACCACTGTCATGACCAGAGATACGATGGAGTAACAACATCTGGATACAGTGGGCTGGGTTGTGTCTATATTCGAAGGAATTATCTGCTATATGCGGAAGGACACACAGTCCACGCACCATATCTACAATGTCGGAGCAACAGACTTCATAAGTAAAGGACCGCTATTCCCACTCGAGCCAAATCAGCAATCTATCTTACTTCGACTACTCTACTGCACGCTTTTTCATCCATATCTCTACATATTCATGGTAGGTACCGACATAAGATCTGAACAGCCTCACAAAAACCAGACAGCATGGTACAGCAAGATGAGGATCGTCCGATCATTACAGCGCAACCACGAAGATTTCTCTACTATTCTTCAAAATGGCATTCCCATGTGATCTAAGACCATGCTATCAAGTAATGCGAAATCGATTTCGGACCTCCAGCTATACGACGAACCTTAGTAGCCAGAAAGCTGAATACGAAGTCTGTTGAAGAATAGCAGTGGTCCTCCGCAAGGCTTGAGTCAGCACTGAGGTTCCCTGATCCGGTTGGAATTTATTGGCCTCATTTAGGGAAATTGGCTTGTGTGATAGACAAAATGGAAGGATGAGTCTTCCTTTCTAGGTAAAACAGATTGTTTCTCGGAAAGTCACGACGGACGTTCCCACGCGGCAGTACCTGACAGGACACATGATCGGTGGGACCGGTCACCATGACCTGGTGTCGGTGCTTCCGACGTCGCAACGAGACTATTCAGCGCGTATTTGCGACGTGTGCGCACATCAATCTTCCAATGAATGTGCAATATCTGATAAAACACATGGCGACTGCATTGGTGCAAGCCACTGCTCGTATACAGGGTTGAAGCTACTTCAATAGCAGCTAAAATAATTACAAAAATTAAGAGGAGTTGGTGCTTGAGAGGCTGAGTATGTGAGGTCTTGAGTACTCACACTAAACCCAGCAGGGGTTGGACAACAGACTCTAGTGCCTACTCCGCATTTGGCTTTTCCATTCGCAAGGCACTACTCAATGCAGTTAGCCTTGCCGTTAGCTTCATATGCTACACGACGAAGTATCGAGCTCTGGATTGTTCTCCGGTAAGCCATCTTACCTAAAATATTAGACATTGACCTCCCGCGAATCAAGTCGGAATTTGGGATTGAGAAGAATTCGGGAAGCTCGTAATGCCTTGGATAGTAGTCGCTAGTCAAGGCTGAAATAAATTGACTTGCTAGGTGCGAGCTCGCTAAACAACTCCTCAAGTAACGAATGACGGCGTACAGCGCTATTCGATACTATGTTCGTACAACATGTTATCCTTTAGAAGCTCAGGTCTGACCATGGCTGAGCCTCTTCATTGCTTCAAATGATTGGCCTTTATTTGTGTGTACAGGCTACAATATCGTCTTCGGGTTAGTTCTGAAGTCATGGAAAGGTATTGATGTCGTGACCCTAAGGAAGCTATCCTTGACCATCACCAAGGACGAAGGAAGGCTACTATCATTCACAGTTGAGAATTTGAGAAGTAAGTGCTTCGCAAATTGATTCAGTCCATTGTCTATAAAGAGCAACTCCTCTCCTCTCTTCTCATTCCAAGTACCACCCATCAACATCCCTCATTGTCACATTCCGATACACTTCCAGTCAACTCACCTTGTCCTGTCGCATTCTTTCACCTCCTACTTCTTGATATCAACTCTCCGACTCCATCGCATACCGCCATCATGCACATAACATCCATCCTCTTGCCAGCGCTTGTAGCTGCTGTCACTGTGCACGGCAGTCCAGCTCCACTGGCTAAGCGTGCACCAAGTCCCAAGATATTATATGCTGCCGACTTCGCCCATCCTACCTCCGCTCCGGCCCTCGATAAGCGCACAACAGTCAACGAGTGCCAGATCGTCAATGTTGTTGTTAGTGCTCTTAAGGTCGTGAGCCAGGCAGCATATCCTTTTTGCAGCAGCTTTATCTCCATCCAAAATGTCACCTCGACTGTCACTGCTGTAAGTCATATTCAAAACCTTTACACCAAAACGCAGCTACTAACCATTCGCAGACCAGCACCGTGACACCTGCTGTGGTACAAATCACAGACACAATAACGCCTGCAGCAGTCACAGTGTACAATTCCCCCAACTCTTTCAAGTGGCTATGAAAAATAGGCTGACAACCCTTCCAGAACCGACACTGCAACAGCTACATCCACCGTAATCGGCAGCACCTCAACAATCTATAGCCACTACACTCCCAGCGTCGCCAAAGAAAAGCGCGCCGCCCCCACCATCCCACCCTACCTCAAAAATTTCGCCGCCAATGAAATATCCACAGCCTGCTCCTGCCTCTCCATCCCCCCCAAAACAACCACCATCACCACAACCACCACTACCACTCTCCCCGCCAGCACGCTTACCGCACTCGCCACAGCCGCCACGCCAACCTCCACCACCACCTCCACGACAACCACCTCCGTCCCTCAATCCAGCACCACCCTCCCCGCCATCTGCGCTCCCTCAGCCCTAAGCATCGTCTCCGGCGTGCTAAGCTCCGAAGGCAGCGCCTCCCCCAACCAGATCAACAATGCGGCCACCACAGTCCTCGATTGCTGTCTCAGTTGCTTCAATACCCTGAACTGCCTCGGCTATCTTTTCGGCCCTCAGTGTAGTGTATTCGTCTTGACGCAGGGACCTGAGGGGGATCCGGCACCAGCGGATGCGGCGCAGGCGGCTCTGTGTCCTATTGGTGTTAGTACGCAGGATACGCTGTTTCCTCCTGGGATATCGAGTGATCCGGGTTCTGATGGATTTAGGGCTGGGCCGTGTGTCATTGAGGCGGATCCGTTGTTGTAAATGGGTTGGTAGATGGGATGGTCGCGAGAGCTGTTTAGAGTATGAGACTTATGAGGCGGTTCCATTGATATGGTTTTTAATTCCGTGTTTTTGATGTAACAGGGCGTCTTGGATGGAAAAAGTTTTTCGCGTCTATGTATCATAATTAGTAGACCATCTTAATCAATAGCATTTCTTTGAGTGTAATATACTCTCCAATCGAACTTTCAAGTTTTCAACCTCTGTTTCACGGACCAGCAGGCTAAGCTTTAGCTTAGTACTTGGAAAAATACGAAGAAGATCATGACAGCAACACTCTACCAACAACGTGCAGACATCCAGATCACAACAGATCCAGTCGAAACAACTCGAAGAAAGTCACAAGTCTACCCCTAAACCGAGGTAGAGCAAAATCCCAATCACTACAAACGAATGAATCCCCTACATTCCATACATAAGTGTGACAAATTCACTGCTACCTCCCAGTGACACACATCCATTGCAAGTAGCGTCATTGTAATCCCGCTTTTGCAAGGCTCCTATTGGTACTGTGCAGAGGCTCTCAAAGAAGACTACTTAGTTTTTAGGACAGTGATCATAGAGTCCGAGTCGCCAGTGTCCGCCACATATCTCGTCGTAAAATTTCCGATCAAGTTCGAACACAACCCTGCTTCCCGGGCCTAGGAAGGACAAGGCAGCTCAAACTTGGCAAGCTGTCCACGACCAGAGACTTTCGACCATCTAAAAGCCTTTCTACGATGCCTCCGTTCGTGAACGCGAGAATGACAGGCTGAATGGACGGATCGCCACCTCATCACAGTCTTGATCTGTAGTCAAGTGACATGGAATACGAGCAAGGAGGCTGACATGTATCTCGTCATGATGTCTCGGATCGAGCCTCGACCAGATGCTGGATGTTGTCGAACCATTTGAACCACCATCTAAGTGGTTTTTTATGCGAAATCGCTGTTGTGAAATATTAGGCTTGGGCCGGTATCGTGACACATCAGAGTCTACACATGTAATGAAAGGGGGGAGTACACATACACTGGAAAGAGGGGCGATTAAGCAGTAAATTAGGGTGTATGGCAATTACTAGCCCTGTTGAAAAACTACTAACCATGATAAAGCAGTACGCCGTCTGCAGCCTCTACTGGGTCACCACTAAGGGTATACCCATAACTCTGCAACTGCGAAGCCAGTGCCAAATACAAATAATTGTCTGCGTTCAGAAACGACTCAGTTTCCGACATACCAGTACATGCAAACCAACCATAGCTATGGGGATAATTCATGTCAAGAGTGCCGAACATAGCGGTGTGAGTAAGTTCATGTACCAATGCCAATGACATAATAGACCGGAAAACGGGCGATGCCAGTGATAGTTGGTTGACACTCAAGGGCATAGGTAGATCTTCAAAAGTTGCATAAGGGTATTTGACAGGATCGAAAGCGGCGTCGCACATCTGTTGCGCCGTCAAATATTAGCTTATGAAATGCTATAGAAGCGCGGAAATAGCGGCTGTTCATTTGACCGGTACTGGAACGGACGATACCAGAACTTACGGTGACTACGCTGCGGTATTTAGGCAGATGTGGAAGTGGGGCTCCTTTATATGTTCAGTCCTTCTGATTTATAGTGGTAGTACTCACGTGGGCTATAGTCACGGCTTCCGGACGCAGGGAGTCCCGGTACTGGCACGGAAATGGGTTTTTAGAGGGAAGGCGCATGTAGTTGTACTGGTCAAACCATTCTTGATCGACGTTCAGATCCTTCCGACTATTAGGAATCGGGTCGTCAGAGCGATCAGGAACTAGCTGTAATCGACTAGTAGGCGAATCATGTGCGTCGTTATCGCAATAGAAGCGAATCTCTGAATTATCTTGGCTAGTTGTAGGTTGAATTGCCTGTAAGGTACCAAATACGGCTAGCATATAAAACCAGTAAGAACACTTGATCAAGGCAGCGCCACACGCTCTGAAGAATCACAAACCTTTTATAACCCCCAGCGGTGTTTCTCCCACAGTGTTCTCTGCAAACTTGACTTCAATCGTTTCTGGAGACATGAGATCGACGTGATAAAGCGTTTCGAAAGCGTGTTGAAACGCGGTATCCCCTTCAGCCTCCCATGCGCGAGTCCATACACCTTTCGACAAGTAGATACTATCCTTCAGCGATGCTTGAAAATCAGGTATATTCGAACATGATGGGTCGACGTAATAAGAATACTGCGCGTGGCAAAGTGTCCAGTAGAATGGTAGCACGAGTGCTAACTTCCATGCTTGCATATTTTATATATGGAATCTATTCGCACTTTGCGGGTATAAAGAGTAGAAAGGAACCAAAACGCAGCTCCAAGGGTAAGTGATAGTGGAGACATGATGATTATATACGATCTTCTTCTGTCTTTTTGACTGGCGAGATATCTTTTTGACTGGCGAGACTGGTACTGAATATGAAGATGTCTAAATTATAACTGACGGGTAGAATACTTGAAAGCATATATTGGCGAGAAAACACACATGATCATTCGTCCCAGTCAAAAGTACGGCAGGAGGGACGATATTGGTGTCAGTGTTGGCGGTTGGCGGTTGTTGGTTCTAGTGCTTGTTAGTGTCAATTTTGATGTTGGCGTTGGTGTTTTACTACTAGTCTGAATTACGTACCTTAGACTACTTGCGGCTCTCGAAGGCCAGACAATATGGACATTGGACAATCACTAAGATATAACCTCGTTGTTGATGCTCTCCTGCTATATTGCCAGCGATATTGCAAGAGCAATAGTGTCTCTATGTGTTGGAAGCATGTTGACTATCTGGGTGATGACTAAGGTAAGTCATAGTTCTAGGTGGCTAGTTCTATGGGGACAAAGCCTCTGTCAACGTTGTATCTTACAGCCTTCGTCCTGAATTGAATACCTTGCCCGAATATCCCTAGCGTCATGGGGTCCGGCAGGCAAGCAGGTTCAAGGGCTGCCTGTAAATTGTAAGCTCGCACCAGATCTACGGGGCCCCAAGCGCATGTTGTATGTTTCAAAATACAACATGCGTCCATAATTTCAAGCTTTAGCAAGATTTGGTACTTACAAGCCGGCCGCCGCCTTCTATGGCTAGAGCAGTTTCCATCCTAAACAAGTAGGCTATCACTAAAAACATCAGGTTTATCGGAAAAGGCAGCTGCTACGGGGACCCCCCCTTTGCCTACATGGACCCCCCCCCAATTG
>JASZXT010000389.1:0-25208 GCA_035521555.1 Lecanoromycetidae sp. Uapishka_2
GTGTTGAGGGTGGGTCTTTGTTTGGGGACAGGGATGATGGCGAGGAGATGGAGGAGGTGGTGGAGCAGTCGAGGCAAGAGTTTGAGATGAGAGGTAGGAAGAGAGGGCGAGACGACGATAATGATGTGGACAGGACGGGGAGCGAAATCAAGAGGAATAGAGTTGTATGAGAGAGTGAGGGGAGGGAGATCGTTCGGTGAGTGCATATTTCCCGAGTTCATTGAAGGCATCGAAGTGAATTTCCCGATTTAAGACAAAATGGACTTCCAACAATCATTCCTAACTTTGCTTTTCTTTGAGTTGCTGAATTTCATGCAAATCTTTTGAATGTATGATAAATGATAACACCAATGAAGAGGCGTAAATTCCTCTTTGTTCCCAGCGACAGGGAACAAACGTGAATCAGCAGAATCACAGTAAAGCTTTCAGACTTACCAGCAGGTACGAACGCAAGGCTATCTGCATTCTGGAAGGAGAAACTGGCGGGGCGTGGCACCCGAGACGACAGAAATCCTACAAATGGCTTATACAAAGTTCAACGATGCTCAGCACGCCGAATACTGCGTCTTCGTGTAGCGATCATTTTCATCAGTATCCGAACCCATTGGCTGCTTCATTGGCCGCTTCGAGAGCAAATCGCTCTGCTGGCGGCCAGAATCCTTCTAACATTAATCAAAATTCCTCTTTTGCCCCAGTGATAGGGAACAAACAGGAATTGCACCACGAGTATTCGGCTCTAGCCTCTCTCAACTTATTCAGACGATTTCAAGACGGAAAGAGTGGGTGTGTCGTGCTGCCAGCCTTGTATGTGCATTGGAGCGGGAATACGGATGTAATCTCTGCAGAGGCGTTGCCAGTATATGTGGCGTAAAAGGTGGTTGCCTGTGAAGATGGGACAGACTGTGAAGACGTGGACTGTTAGGTGCTTGAGAATTTCACCTATATTGAGAATTCCACCTATGTTCTGGTCAGCACAAATCTCACCAAGATGGTGTCTAGAGTCACTGTCCCATCTTTGTTAATCCAGAACTGTTGGTTGGTCTGGACGGCGTCCGTCTCGACTTAGAAGTCTGAACAGGGCTTGTCTTGACGTGGAATTGCAGATGATGATGGTGAATACGTCTTAAGCAAAAGTGGTAAGTCCTAGCTAAAGATGATTTGCTATCACCCCTGTTGGTTGGTCTCGACAATGTCCGTCTCGACTAATAATTCTCAACAGGACATGTCTCGATGTAAGAAAGAGTTCATGCCAAGCCGGCAGCCCTCACCAGCGATTCTCCAATTCATCTCTCACTTCTTTGTACATTTCTCTCACTTACAACATCTTCTCTTCATCTTGTTTCCCAAGCACTGTTCTGTGTTCTACGTAATTCCTGCCATATTCTGCATTTTCCCTCTCCTTGAGTGATACGCGATGTCTGCTCCTCCAAACTACGCAAAGAAGAATCCCAATCCAAAACAACGCAAGAGAATCAGAGAGAGAGAAGCTGCTCTAAGAGCCGCTGCTGAGCAAAATAAAAATGTCCAATCATCTCGTCTCTCTGTACACTCCCAAGACGCCGTATCTGGAACGTCTGCTCCTCCAAATTACGCAAAGAAGAACCCCGATCCAAAATAACGCAAGAGAATTAGAGAGAGAGAAGCTGCTCTAAGCGCCGCTGCTGAGCAAAATGAAAATGTCCAATCATCTCGTCTCCCCATGCACTTCCAAGACGCCGAAGCTGGACGGCCACATAAAAAGACGAAGCTGGCACAAGAAGAGAGCTTTGAGCGATTAGAACCCGCTCATTTGCCCATGGCCTCGTCTGAGCGCCGTCCTGAGCCTGACTACACGAGACTTCACGGTAGCTACCGTCCACGCCGCCACTCGTACCCGTGACGAGGAATATCATTCCTCATCTTCATCGTCATCCTCCAGCGACAGTGAAGAAGACAGGGTGCAAAAAGAGAAAAGATTGGCAGTTCCCGCTCCATTGAGACTGTGAGACCTTCGTCAACTAAGGCATTGCATTGTATCTTGCGAAAGGTCTCGACCCTTCGAACATCGTATGGCGTCTCATGACTATTTTCCCTTGAAATCTACGGCTTGGCACTTTGCCTTGAAATCAACATCCCGCTTATGTTTTTGCGCAGTACGCAGATTTTGTCTTGAGCGGCTGGAATTTGAATGATGAAGCTTTTCTTGTTACTTGAAGATGATTTTATTTGAGTTGGGATACATTTGAACATTACCGCGATCGAGGATTAACACTCTTGGCGTGTTGCGACCGCTATCTTAGAGGATCCTCGGTATGTTAGTGCATGCTGACTGCATGAGTAGGCGTTCATCCTATTCCTCTTTGTCTTTCCATGGCCAAGCAGGGCTAGCTGTTTTGCTTGTCAGCAACCGAACCAACCTATTCGCAGTAAAGGTAGCCGACGGCCCCTCCCGGTCGACACGTCGAGGCTGGCTGAACTTCTTCGCTTCATACGCCATTACTCGACCTAAGCTACCAACAGGCCACCAGTACCCTCCTTGTCAGCACAGCCATGGCCTTTTGTACAGCTGAAGATGCCTTAGAGCACCACCAGTACAATTGCTCGTATGAGTCCCGCCTGATGCAGCCAATCGCAATCAGGCCTCGTTTTGAAGGCATGCAACAATCCTGCAACGAAAAGCGAAGTCTATGGTACCGGCTTGACCGCCTCACAGCTGCGCCTTTCCACGGATCGATCCAGGAGTCTTGGCTGCATGCCTGTGACGAATATCGCACCAACGAATCACCTCCCTTACCAAGCACCCTATATTGCTGACTGCATGCTTCCCATGCGGCGGAGGATAATCAAACGAAGGTTGTTCCGTCGATCGCTTACTCCGCACCATTCCGTAAGGCTGTCAAGAGTGGGCAAGCTGAGAGCTGAGGAAGTCTGGACTATGGTCGAAGTCACTGTTATCTGTTCAGACGCAGGGTTTGCGCCATCTACCTGCAAACCCCTCATCACCCCACGATGACTTGAATAAAATCTCTCCACCCTGACAAGACCCTGTCACTTCTCTAAATAGCATCCCCCAATCTGTCGACCTTATAAGTGTATCAGGGTCGAAGCTCTCACAATGGCGATGCAGCGATTGACGGGGACGTTTGGAGAGGGTGATAAAGGTGGGGATTCTTGGCATAAAATCGAGCTGCCCGACAGGAGTTCCAACTACGACCCATACAGCGACAAGCAAGCATCTCCACCAATTTCTCCCGAGCTTACATCCCCAGGATTGGAGTCGGTGTTCAAGGAAGAACCCTTCACAGAGAAAGAGGCCTATCCTGATCCATCTCCCGAATATGACGAACGTCGACATCGAGCACCCCTGCGGGAGAAGAAGAAAAGGCTATACTGGATCATTGTAGCTGTCGCACTTGTTGTGACAGTGCTGGGAGTGGGGCTGGGCGTTGGCTTGGGTGTGGGCTTGAAGAAGTAAAGCACCCTCATTCTCTTTCAATATGGAGCCGGATCGGCTGACCGTGGTTGAATCAAGGTCAAGCAACTCTACCTCATCTCCCGGCAAATCACCGATCAGCCCAAACTACTTCTCCGCCGTTGGAGCCTTCAACGGCTCAGGTATCGCGCTTGCATCTGAATCCTTCGGTTCAAGCGACCATGGGAACATCGTCATGTACTTTCAGCATCATTCCGGCCAAATACGTCAGGCTCAACTAGACAATATGGGCAGCTGGCAAGGAGGAGATGTTACAAACGTTGTGGCTGCGGATGCTAAGAATGGGACGCCAATAGCTGCTGTGGCTTACGCTCGAAATGACACAGCGCAATGGCACATATTCTACATAAGCACCAACAATCTCATTCGAGAGGTCACTAACAGCAATACAACCAATGTATGGACTTCAGGACCCCTCAACGCTCTCAATCTGCTGGCCATGGATGATCCAAATGTTGGTCTCGAAGCCTGTTGGTACGGCGGCTTCTACTCTGATGTAGCATACGCTCACAGCCCCGTCCCTGGACAGGGCCCGACCACAGGCAATAGTACCGATCAAAAGGTCGGCATCCATCTTTGGTACGCCATGAACTCTACTGCTTTCAACTCCGTCGGCTGGACCTATGGCGATACGGTATGGAATGAGCAACAAACCTTTGACGGGTACAACGGCCATGGTGGTGTTGGATGTTATTCTTGGGGTCCGACCAGTGACACATACGTTTTCTTCATCAATTTGCAGGACGAAATTAATATACTGTGGAAAGATTTGAACACGACTTTGGCTGGTAACAGCACGCATCCGATCAATACCTGGACGAAGAGTAAGTCTTCTTCTTCTCTTCTCAAATGACATCCGCTGACAGAATGAGTAGGCGACATTTCCATCCCTGTCTTTGCTAACAGCAGCATGGGTTATACGAACTTCCTTTACGCCCAGAACCCTGATCTTTCGATCAGTGGCTTCAACGTCAGCTGGGCTGCCGAAAATACCACCATTCCAAGCGACCAGACCTTCGTCATCAATGGCGCCAAGGGCCTGCCTGGAACTCATCTTTCAGTGACTTCACTCCCGGACGCGAGTGGTGGGAACAGTTTGCTGGCATTCTACCAGACCAACGGAACAGATGTCACAGAGTTTACACGTGATTTTGATGCTGGTCAGTGGACTAGCTCGAGTGTGCCAATTCCAAATTCGTGATTTAGGAGGTAGTTCAGGGGGGAAATGGGTTAGGGTGATAATGGATAAAGCAGCGAAGTTTCCTTTCGAATGCCCTGATCAGTTTGTTCATTGATCTCTATGTGTATCACTATCACGACGTTATGACATTTTTTTAATTGGTCGAAATCTCCATTGATTCCAAGAACAGACAGACATTCTCGGCAATTTGAGAAACAATAGAGCAGGAGATCGGCACAATGGCTTCGGGCATCGATTATTGAATTAGGAAAAGGCTCCTAGAAGCCATAACGATCCCATCGCACGTGTAGAGTTGATCCTGCCACTCAATAATACGTTCAGAGATGATCTGATTTGCAGGACTGTTCTTTGCCGTGGCCCATCCAAGCCGAAGGACTATGCCAAGAGCTTGTTGCCCAGCCAGCAGACTAGCGCGTAATTAGCGGCTACTGCAGAAACACGAGCTAGCTTCATAGCTACATTGTCTTGCAGTAATACTCCGATGTGCTAAGATTCGACATTCGAGAGCAGGAAATTTGTATTGCCTGGTGATTCCGTACGCATTACTGTCACTGGCATGGACCCAGTCTTCCGCTTCCCCGCCTCTCCGGGCACGCCTCTCTTCCCCGTTTCTCCAGAGCGCGCCAATCGACAACAGCTGCCTCAGTCGCCTTCTTTACCCTCATTACAGAACAACCCTTTCCTAACACATTCACGAGGTAACTCCGATGTGCAAGGAAAAGTTGCACAATTCAACAACCTAAGCCGAGAAGCTGCTCAACGTCGAAAGGATAGTGAAGCCGCCCTCAAACGTGCTGTATTAGGCCGCGAAGAAGCTGAAAGCGAAACGCGGCGAGTGCGGGAAGACAATACAATACTACGAAGAGATGTTGAAGAGGGTCGAGCAAGAGAGAGGAAGATGGGCGAGAGGTTGGAGGATATGATGGAGGAGCTGTCGAAGGTCAATGAGACACAGGCGCATGAGAAGGCCGTTTACGAGAAGGAGATTAGGAGAGCGAGAAAAGAGGCGTTCAAATCGAGTAGTGCGCTGGTAAATCTACAAGAGGAGTTGAAGAGTGCCAGGAATAGGTATACACTAATGAGGGAGGAGGTGGATGTGCAGAGGAGGAAGGTTGGCTATGAGGAGCAGAAGGCTGCCGCTGCAACGGGTCAATTGGTCGAGCTGCAGGAACAGCTGGAGAAGCTGATGCAGCAGATCAAGGTTGTCGAGCACGAGCGGGACGCATTGAAAGTCAACCTTCAAGAAGAGGAGGTTGCGAGGATTGCAGCAGAAGGAGCCGTGGCGTTGCCTTTGTCACCAGAGGCTGATGAGCTTGCTCCGCCTAGGAAGAGAAGGCATAGGGAAAGTCTAAAGGAGAATCTGGACCCACGGGCACCAGAAATCGAGGACCAATTGCTTATGCTCAAGGAAGAGCTGAGAACGGAAAAGCGAATGAGGCTACGAGCAGACGACCAAGTCCAATTCATGAAGATGGAGTGTCAATTTCAGTGCTGTTCGTGTCGAGTAGCAGAACGACAAGGCGTCCGATACATTCACGACAGTACCATGGAGCAGCAGATGTCGAGTATGGCAGTGCCCGTAATTGATAACTACGAAGCTCCAACCATGGATATCGATCCAGAGTCGACCGATAGGCAGCATGAGGGGCCGACTACGCCACCTACGAGACCATCACCATCCCGCCAAAACACTGAACAGCTCCTCACTTTCTCTCCTACGACTGGCACATTTTACAAGGCACCGTCACCAATAAGACCCAATTTCTCAGAACAGCCTTCAGAACCTCTAAATCAAATATCACCGGTACCCGAACAGACCCCCGTTTTTGAACAAGCTCCCGAATCCTTGCAAGAAACACCTCCCACCCCAAAAATACCCCAAGTCATCAACGAAGAAGTCCCAACATCCCCAATGCAAGCAACTCCCTCATTCACCTTTCCCCTCACCCCGCGCCCGCTGCCAATCCCACCAACTCTACCACGAACAATCAGCCATACGACAACCATCCCCTTGAGATCCGATGAGTTCTTCAGCCCCGCTCCAGCTACACCTGGAGGTATCAGCAGGGAAGAAGCGCTGGAGCAAATTCGGCAGCGGAGAGGGAGGGCGAGAAGTATTGCAGCTGGCAATGGAACACCGAGGAAGAGATTAGTGGAGGTTGGGGAGTTGAGGAGGGATATCAGTGCGCCGGGGAAGTATTGAATGGAAGGGCAGATGTATTTGAAACAAAGAGAGAGTTGAGAGCTTGCAGTGCAGATGGGCAGAACAGGAGCATGGGTAGTTCAGGGTGTCTGGAAGAAATTGTATGCGTTCAATTGAAGCATATGTATTTTGAATCATCTCATTCGTTGTACAGTCCCCCTTGACCAGTTTATTGAGTATTAATATCGCTATTCTCTTTACTGCAACAAGGACCGTCTCCTACTACAGGTGTCTGCTCTCTCGGACTGCTTGGCCGTTTTCGCCGGTTTACAGTGTTGATTGCTGGCCCTTTGTATGCAGATTGTGGTTTGCGATTTCGAAAAGCCGATTCTGCGACTTTGCGACTCCTTAGAAAAAAGCCGATTTCCCGATTCCCCGATTTTCCGATTTTCCGATTTTGCGATTTTGCGACTCCTAAGAGAAAAGCCGATTTTGCGATTCTGCGACTACTAAGAAAAAAAGCCGATTCTGCGATTTTCCGATTTTCCGATTTTCCGATTCTGCGATTTTGCGATTTTGCGACTCCTAAAGAGAAAAGCCGATTCTGCGATTTTGCGATTTTGCGACTGCTACTAAGAAAAAGCCGATTTTGCGATTTTGCGACTGCCTATAGAAAGAAGCCTATTCTGCGATTTTACGATTTTGCGATTCTGCGATTTTGCGACTCCTTAGAAAAAAGCCGATTCTGCGATTCTGCGATTTTCCGATTCTGCGACTCTTAGAAAAAAGCCGATTTTGCGATGCTGCGATTTTGCGACTGCTAATTAGAAAAAGCCGATTCTGCGATTTTCCGATTCTGCGACTTGTAAAAAAAGCCGATTCTGCGATTTTACGACTGCCTATAGAAAAAAAGCCCATTTTGCGATTTTGCGACTGGTAGGAGAAAAAGCCGATTCTGCGATTTCCCGATTTCCCGATTTTGCGACTGCTGGGAGAAAAAGCCGATTTTCCGATTTTCCGATTTTCCGATTTTGCGATTTTGCGACTAGATCGGAAAATCGGGAGTTCGCAGAATCGCAGAATCTACTCAGACGTTTCTAGCTCCTCACATCTGCTAGGTCTGCCAATTCGGGCACTGTCAAGCACCTTGGCTCCTTGGGTATTTAGCTACAGGTATCCTTCTTAGGCCGGTTCAAGCAACATCGGTCACCATAGTAATCTTGTTAGGACTGCCAGTGAGCAACTCAGCATGAAGACCATACCCAGCGCCAATACATCGCGCACCGCGCTGAGGGTTTCGAGGCTAGCAGGCGTCGAATAATCAAGGCATTGAGCAAGTAAGGTGTTTTACGTGGTGGCTAGCAAGCCAGCCTACCTAGACTCTCCCACAAAGACACGCTACAGAAGATCCTATGTTCTGGAGTCTACTATCATATATCTAGACGGCAGGAATATTCGTGGCACATTAAAGGAGGCCACCTCGAACGTGTACGCCTCATCCATCTAGCTGTCTAGCTGTCTAGCTAGAGAAGAATCTCATCCACTATATCAAGCTGCTCGGTTTCCCAGTCGAAGAAATATTAGTCAAATGCTCGTCCTTCTCGTCCGACAATCTATGGCTTCAAGACACGCATAGCAAAGAACTTTCCATACATTGGACACCTGGCTACCCAAATGAAAATCACGTACCAAGCATACCTATCTAACTCACATGCCTTCCTCCTTTTATTACCACGTACTCTCAGTACAGTGAGCGAAGATAGCCAGCTTGCCGGCTGAAAGTGAAGCTGCCACCGATCACAAATTCTCGAGTCGCTTACCAAATCACTTCACGTTATTTGACACCTCGACTTATTTAATATGCCACTATCTCAATTGCTACAAGTCACTTGTATCGCGCCGACAGAAAGTGAAGCCACCACCGATCACAGACCTTCGTCTCGCTCACCGAAGCCCGGATTCAGACAGCTTGAGCCGGCCAGCGTTGTACCCCTGAAAGTGACCCAATTGCTAGAGCATGAGGACAGGTGAAGGAATACCTATGGGGCATTTCAACATGTGAATTTATTTGGCCACTTGTTCTTGTGACTCCTTGTTCGTAATCTTCACCGCTTCTACCGAACCTACCTAATTTACACTGCAGTCACAAAGTATTACCTTGTGAAGCTGTCCATGAAGTAAGGCCTGGCAGTGACATATCTGCAGAGAGTCTATGGTAAAACGTTGCGTTCACACGCATATTCCCTATACCTCTGCGTCTAACAAGTTCTTCATTCTCTGGAATGACATGCAAATTCATACTTAGCACCGTCATTCTTGCTTCCAATCTTCACGTTTCGAAGGCATAGTGGGTGGAGTTCACTCCTGAAGCCTCCATGATATATACCCTGTTGTCTCCCTCATCCTCCATCTCTCATGTATATACCTTCCTCTATTATCTTGGTCCATCTTCTGTATCCACCTTCAACATTGTCAATCATCACCATCCACGATCAAAGACTCTGTTCAATATCTTGCACGCGCCATGCAAATTTGCCTCTGTATCCAGGAGAGCAGATAATGGCCATATCTCGAACACATCAGGTCCTCTTGACCAATTGGTATCGCTTCTTCTTGCACCAATTTTCAATGCTCTTGATCTCCGCAGAACACACCTAGCAATTCTAATTGCTATATATATATCAAATATCTCACAGCCGATCGCGACACATGCAGTAAGAACCTCACTTTCAGCTGCTACAGAGCCGTTCAAACCATTAACTAGTCACACAATAGGCATGTCTAGCACATTATCACATTCAGAGAGAGGACGACTAGGAGGCCTAGCAAAGGCCCACAGAAGAGACGGCAGTGATGCTGGCAAATCTAACAACGACGAAGCACCATCCTCCTCAAAGCAACCACGCAAGCTCAAGAATCCCACTGGCATGTTGGCTAGTCAGTCAGAGGCAGAAATTCCTCCACCATCAACGAAGAGACGCAAGACGCTACCTCTCGAGGCAGGCTCCAAGCCTAGCTACCTACCAAAGCACATACCCCACGTCAAAAACCAAGCCGATCAATTCCTCCTGCCTGTCGTGGTAATATATAGCGACAAGCAAGCGTACGAGCTAGAACGTGGAGTTGACACGCCTAGCAAACTACAACAGAATTTCTGGCACCGTGTGTCAGGAAGAGTCAGCCAGCTGACAAAGGTGTGCACAAATGAGACGTTTGGTAAAGTCCTAGCAGAAAAGGAGCAGCTACATGTGGATCTTTGGTCGAAGTTGTTCCCAACGCTGATTGAAAATGGAGAGCTACGCGATCGACCATTCACCGACAAGATAGTTGACAAGAACAGCTTTAAAGCACTCCTAGCTAGCATCATTCAAGCTGCCACCAACCTCCAAAGCCAAGTGAAAGAGCTAGACGACGAAGTGAGAAAGCCTAGCAAAACGGTAGAGCGACTTATCGCACACACGAGCGGTCAGCAAAAGACAATTACTCTAACTGAACACGCCAATTTGATTTCTGCTTACCAGTCTGCGTTTGCTACGACAGCAGAAGAAATTCGCCGAGAGCTAACAGCTTTTGCTCTTGTTCTAAGCACAATTGCTGATGACACCGTTCACAAACAATCCGAGATCACTGCACTAGCTAGCTATGTAGCTAGTCAACTGGATTTGATTGTCACAGATCAACAAGCTGGAGGAAGCAAGCAAGATGATCTAGCTGATGAGAATGCAATTGATGATCAGCCAGCCAACAATGATGGACTAGCTAGGGACAATCTAGCTACCAATGATAAGCTAGCCAGCGGTGATGGGTTAGCAAAGAGCCAACCAGCTAGAATCAAAGATGAGCCGCAATCTGATTTCGAGAGGTTAGATGATTTGGTATTATAACCTGCGAAGATGCTAACGCCTCCACTGCCCTCGAAAATGCCAACTTACTAATCAAATTATCCTACGATTCTACCAAAAGTTGTCTTGAAAGCACTTGGACATCGGACACATCTTTGTCGCTGTCTCGACTGTGAGTCAGATGCAGAAAAGGTTATGATAGAGGAAGCAAAGCAACGAGCTTTGGAGACGGAGAAAAGTCAGCTGACACAAGAGATCAAACAAAAGAAGATCCAAGAGATCAAGAAAGATTATCAAGTGGATGCAGCCAAGAAGGCTAAGGAGGTTGTGGATGCAGAGGAGCTGGCACTTTATCAATAAGTACGAAATTCGGCTTTAGATATCATTGAACTGTCCCGTTCCTGCTTCAAATCCTGCCTTGATGCGGCATTCCACGGGGACGAAACCCTGTTTGCTACGAATCCCCGCTTCAGACTTCGTCAAAATATACGAAATTCGGCTCCAGGTTCTAATGAACTATCCCGCATTCCGCTTCAGAAGCCTGCATGCTGCGCATTTCATGGGTACCAAACCCCATTGGATACGAAATTCCGCTTCATTTTTATCAATATTTACGAAATTCGGCTTTAAATTTCATTAAACTCCCCCGTATTCTGCTTCAAATCCTGCCTTGATGCGGTATTCCATGGGTACGAAACCCGATTTCATACGAATTTCCGCTTGAGATTTCGTCAAAATATACGAAGTTCGGCTCCAGGTCTCAATGGACTATCCCATATCCTGCTTCAACTTCTGCCTTGTTGCGGTATTCCATGGGTACGAAGCCCGATTTTGTACAAATTTCCGCTCGAGATTGCGTTAAAATGTACGAAATTCGGCTCTAGGTTTCAATAAACTATCCCGTATCCTGCTTTAATCCTGCGAGCTGGCAAGAATATGTGACGATTTGCAGCTAGAAATAATGATAGTGGAGGACCATTCCCAAGTGATGCATCGAAAATCTCGTTGGGCAGCAATGAAAATCAAGGGCAGGTATGGTGGACAGTACACACTAAGCAAGCTCGGTAGCGTCATAGCTGGAAATGAAGAAGACGGCGACTACCAAGATCTAATCGACGAGCTAACAAGATTGGACGAGGTGCGCCAAGATTACAGCCAGCTTGCGGTTGAACAGGAACGTATCAGGAGCAGGACTGGTGGGCATGCCATACACTTGCAAAGCGTGGAATCTTTTGCTAGCCAAGAGTACATACCACCTACAGAAGCAAATACAGGGGAGAAAAATTGGAAAAAGCATTTGCACCTAACACGGCCACGAGAGCAACACAAGATCACCATCCCAATCTCTGCGCCCGGCCCAACCTCTGTGCCCAACCCTGAACCAAGGGCAGGCGATGAGCCAAAACACAAGTAAATTACCCATTCTATGTTACATCAAAATCAGGGATGTTTACTGAAATCTTTCTAGGAACGCCTGTGAACGGTGTGCATATCAGAAGCGTAAGTGCGATGGATCAAAACCAGAGTGCAAAAGATGTCAAAAAAGGAATGTGGAATGTATATACCTGCCTCGTGGCTACTCTGCATAGCTATGTCGAGATCCACCTGCCGTACGAGTTGGCAAGTGCTACCTGCTGCCAGAGCTAGCTATATGCGACTACTTTGAAAATCATGATCTATCGGCCCCAGTGACGAGTGCTAGCCTGTTGCCATAGCTAGCTGTGTTTGACCGCCTCGAAACCCTGATCCATCGGACTGGGGCTCCTGTAACCTCCCCATGGTATGGAACCCCTGTATGGTGCCGAATTCTGCTTCGGATTCTGTTGAAACATCCCGTATTCCGCTTCAGATTGCGTTTCAATATGTCGCATCCTGCTCGAAATTCCGTATGAAACGAGATCCCAAAGGGTATGTAACCTCCGCATAGAGCGTAATTTAGCTCCAGATTTCACTAAAACATCCCGTTTCCCGCATCAAATCCCGCATGGCGTAATAGATTAGATCGCCAATAACAAGCAATAAGAAGAGGTGGAAGACAAGCACAAGCATAATGATGCTAGGCTGGCAGCGCACGTAATCGAGCATACTGGTAAGGAGAAGAAGCTAGATTCAGCCAGCTAATGGTCTGCTAGCACCGCGGTCCTAGCAAAGGCACGCAAGCAGAGCCAGCAACCACCCCTTGCAGAGCCAGCTAGCCCGGCTACGCCAGCAGACCCAGCTAGTAAAGACAAGAAAGCAGACTCAGCTAGCGCCACCGCACCCGCGAAACTAGCTAGCAAAGCAGACTTAGCTAGCTAATGGTCTGCTAGCATAGCGGTGTTAGCAAAGGCACTCAAGCAGACTCAGCTAGCACAGCTACCCCTTGCAGAGCCTGCTAGCCCGGCTACGCCAGCAGACCCAGCTAGTAAAGACGGAAAGGCAGACTCAGCTAGCACCACTGCACCCGGAGAATAGCTAGCAAAGAAAGGCAAGCATCCCAGGGATGATTGCTGGCCACTACCCTAGCTAAGCAGACTTAAAGAACACCAGACCAATCTATACATAGCAAAAATGCTGAAGAAAGTGAAGACAACCTGTGCCAAAAGATCCGCAAGAACCATGAAGAAGGAGAATTCGCAGTGCAAAACGTGAAAGAAATGCAAGAGGGATGTTTGCAAAGTTGCTAGCCAAACCCTAGCAGGCCTCATCTCTGGTAAGCACTGTCCATATTTTGCACTGTGGATCTCCTAGCAGCCTGCGTAGGTGAACCCTAGCAAGCACCGTCGCTTTCTTAGCAGCCCTTTTGCAAAATCCTTTGACGAGCACTGGTGATTTCCTACCAATACTTCCATAGTACTGATCTTGTATACACCAGGAGGATTATAAATTAAGCAATGGCGATGAGCTGCTAGGAAAAGGTATGAATAGCTAGCATTGGCGGTTCTTAGCAAGTATACCTAAGGAGCAGCCATAAATGGTGATAAAAACGTCGAGCACGATGCGAGATCGCGCGTGTGCGAGATCTCGCAAATGCGCAATGCGCAATTTCGCATTCGCGCTTCAGATTACGCATTTGCGAAATCGCGCTTAGCTTATACAAAGTTACTCGTGTGCAAGAATCCGCGTCAAATGATGTATGTGAGGTTCCGCTTCATGTAGAATTCCACCTCGAGATTTCGCAAATGCGCAAATGCGCAATCTCGCATTCGCGCTTCAAATTACTCTCGCATTTGCGCAATCGCGCTTCAGATCCGAGATTGCGCATTTGCGCAGATCGCGCTTCAAATCGCGCATGTGCGAGATCCCGCCCTTTCGTTCTCACTCTCGCAAATGCGCAATCTCTTAAATACGAAATCTCGCAGATTTCGTAGAAGGCTTTTGGCTATAGTGCGAGATCTCGCCTTAAATCTGACCTAGTAGTATAGATAGTAGATATAAATTCCCGGTCTAAATTGCGTATGTTCGAGACTGCGCTTGATGCGAAATCGCGCTTCAAATCGCGCATGTGCGAGATTGCGAGATCTCGCATTTGCGAAATCGTGCACTATACAAAAAGCCCGCCTCAATCGAAATCATTATAGTTGCGAGATCTCGCCTCAATTTATACGTTAAATCACGTATGTCTCAGCATCTTGTGTTTGAAAGGTTCAACAGCCGTTATTGCGAGATCGCGCTTCAAATCGCGCATATGCGAGATCTCGCATATCAATTACGCTTCAAGTCCCGCCTGACCACCAAATTGCGCATATTACGGGATCTTATATGAAAGCTCATGCGAACATGTTATACGCGGGATGCGGACATGCGGAGGCGAACATGTGGATGTGGGCAGGATGAGGGATATGCAGTTGAGAGCGGAGTCAATGACTTGATTGAGGGATGCGGGACGCATACACATGCAACAAAGAAGCTCTGTGTTGATTTCGCTACTACCTCACATCAATTGTAAGAGGCAGGCTCATCCGCTCCTCCAAAGATATCATCAACACCAGCGGCCTCCCATCTACTCGACCCCTTGTCAGCCTCATCTCTGACCTTCCAATACCTTTCATTAGTCTTCCAGTACTCCTCCCCTGTAACCTCATCCCTAGCTTTCGAGAACCACCTTGGCTGGAACTCCTCCCCTCTGGCTTCCCGCTCCCTCCGCTTGGCACGTTGTTTCTCTTCCACCCTGTTCTTTTCTGTGGCAGCAAGGTCATACTCACCGTCCTCCATTGCGCGCTGATCAGGTCTGAGCCGTGTGTCTGTAGGCGGAAGATATGACCGTAAGTTTTGCGGGAGGTTTTGAAATGTCACAACGAAGGGAGTCAGGTTAAAAGGAATATTGGGAGGGCGAGGGTGCGCTTCCCAGACCAGGAACGCTTGAGAAGAACCAGGCTCGTATGCTTTGGCTCCGCCAGGGGCAAGAACAGAATCCTCGAACCCAGGTGTGAGGCGTGCATAGATCTTGTCGTTCCAACGGCCGCCGATACTCCATCTCGTTCTACCGTTTTTGTCTACAACCTTGCCACTGACCTGGTAGGCTGAGGAGGCTTTCCATCCCCTGGGCTTGAAGTCTAGAGTGCAGACCTCACCTGTCGTGTGGTTTTTTATCTCCATAGGCCCATAATTGTCCACGGTAGGCGAGCCAGTGATAATGCCGATGACAGATGAAGTAACTTTCTTCCATGTATATAATTCTTCACCTCCTGACGACGGCCGGAGCTTGAGGAACCAAGTACCAAGTGGATTGATGTCGAACGATTTCCCGTAGAATTTCGACTTGACAGCGGACTCGCCATAGTAATCCCATTTAGGCGCTTCAGCCCAGGCTGCACCGATAGGTGGGTGGTGGCTGACTTGCTCTATGAAGAATCGGTACCCCTTGTCTGGCCGAACATACTCGTACGTTTCACCAAGCAGTGGGTTGAAGGGTTTGGCGACGCGACCGATTGTGGAAGCGTATTCACTTGCTGCGAATGCAGCTACATAAACCAGTCGTTCGGTAGAGTCGGCCCGATCAGCGGCTGTATCTAATAAATCAGTATACTCCATATCTTCCGTGACACGTTGTAACAAGGAAGTGGGCTCATTGAAAGAGACTGGTAAAGTCATCTTTGTCATATCCTTTCCGATCATTGATTTAAGAATGCCCTGAATATAATTAGCATGAATGGCCAGGCGAAAGAGATAGACCTACCCAGAGAGAAATTTTCGGTCTATTATCTGCGTCCATTTTGAAGCGTTTCCGTATAGGATCCTCATAACCCTTGAATGAAGGCTGTATTTCCGATTTCTTCTGCTCACGCAGATCTACAACTGGCTCTTGGGCTTCCTTCTCGACAAGAGTTGAACTTGGACTCGCCACATTCATTGGCATCTCATCAACAACCTCTACCTCTCCAGCGTCCACGGCGTCAAAGAATTCTTCATCTTCATCAGAATCAGAGTCAGTCAATTCTGTCATGTCGGCAATAATCGTAGATTTCCGTCTTCCTGGATCTCGAATGCCGATAGACTTTCTTCTAAACGGTGCAGTGCCCTGCTTGCCCAGCTGGAGCTTGACTAAAGATTCGGCCACCTGCCCTTCATCCGTTGACATGCCCCTGCCGGGAGATTCGGTGGTGCCCTCAAGAGCTTCTCTAAGCGCTCTCTTGGTCCGTTTGCGTTTCTCTTCAGACTCGCCGATACGACCTTCGAGTTCTTCTTGTTCTTTTGCAACCTTGGCCATACTGTCTTCCCACAATCGCCTTAGATCCGCTTCTCGGTCAAGCCTGTACTGCCAGTAGGCATCGCGGTCCCGTGAGATCTTGAGCAGATCGCCGACCAGACCTTGAAGACTTGCAACGGCAGATGCGTACGTTGATAAAGCTTGGACTACTGTAGGATCAGAGATGGGTACGGCCTGCTCTTTGGAGCTTTCTGCTCTCAAGGCGGCCGAAACTTGACCGAGGAGGTTCAGCTGCAGGCTGGCAGAGTGGGCAGTAATGTTGAAAGCGTCTTTGCTAGCAGGTTGTATCTCATGATCACTCGCGTCATCACCATACTCCTCATCGTCGTCTGGATCCGCAGCAATTGTAGTTGTTCGTGCATCTCTGACAGATCGAGCCATATCGTTGTCACCAACACCAGGCTCGAATGGGTCATACTGGGAACCCTCATCATCGGGTCCAATGCTGGATCCACCAAAGCCTGCGTCGTGGAATGATACCCGCGATGATGAAGCAGTGAGTGGTACTCCTATTGCGGTAGCAGGGGTTAGACCCTTACCACTGAGCTTTAAAGGATCTGCTGTTCCAAGCTCCTTTGATCCATTAGGAGGCTGAGATAGATTACCTGCCTTTGCTTGTCGTAGCATCTCTTCCTTCTTTTGCTTTTGTCTTTCGACTTCTTTCGCTTCGTCTTTGGTCCATTGAATCGCGTTGTTGAGAGCCCAAAACCATCTCTTGGCCTCCACTATATGGTTTGCTTTGAGGTGATACTTGACAGATGATTTCCCTTGGATTTCAAATCTTGTTTTGTCTTGAGGATCCATGTATAATTTTGCGATCCGCATGTTGATGGCACCACGGCAGGCTGAGCCAGCGTCATCTGCAAATATCAGCGAAACTTGTTCCATGGTCTAGGTACAGGATCAGGGCATACCTTGGTGCTTATAGTAGCTCATGACGCCATCCTCCAAAACGAACCATCTCAGCTTATAACCACTCGTATAATTGGTCCACTTCTTGAGATAGCCCTTCATCTCTCTGCTATCCTTTCCGCCAGGCGCATTGTCTGTCGCTTGCAGAGGACCACCACTGCCTAGTACAGCCTTTTCTTGGATACCCCTTTGCGCTTCGGCCGCCGCGGGCGACTTTTTGAGAATTGCTTTCGTTCTATCATCCTTTGTGACATCTTGCGGGAGTTTGCCTTTGCGGTCTCGTCGGAACGGGTCTGCTCCATGCATGAGTAATATCTGGATTATTTTACTATCCTTCTTCCGGGCTGCTTCATGAAGCAAGGTGCCTCCACTCTGTACAGTGTTTGGCTCTGTCGCAAGCTCTCCACTGTTGACGTCTAACACGGTTTCAACACGCTGATCTTCGAGAACACTTTCAAGCTTCTCATAACTCTGCTTAGCGACGAGTTGCTGAATTTCTTTGACCTTGTTATCAACAAAAAGAGAGCGCGACAATTGCAACTGCTGATAGATATCCGGCGTCTTGGCTAAATCCAGTGCGGACGCTCCTTGATAGTTGAGCAGCGAGTCATTGATGTCCTCTTGTGCGAGCAGCAATTGAACTGTAGTAGGTCGGCCTAATTGAGAAGCAAGATGGAGTGGAGTGTTTCCGTCCCTGTCGCGTGCATTGATGTCAATGCTGGCTCCGGGCGTACTTTCTGCAACAGCGAGGATCTGTTCTAAAACTGGAGGGTCTGCACATTGTATCGCTAGATGTAGTATTGTCGTCCCCTCAAGTGTGCCCGAGGAGGCCCCACTCGCTGCATCTTTCTCCGCATCCTCACTGATAGTGGGCATGGTAGATGTGTCGGTGACGGCTTTCGCAATCGCGGCGCTGTCCCCACTGCGTAGTATCTCGAACAGCTTGAACATTCGCACGGATTGCTGTATGGATGGCCCAGCGTCTTGTGGTTTGGCGATGGCCGAAGCATCTCGATTCAGAGCAGCACTACTCGGACTTGTCATGTCCTGCGCAACCCCGGTACTTGATGTCTTCGCTTTGTGCCGAGACGATCGTAGGCCTCCGAAAGAGTGGTAGGAGGAAGATGCATTGGGGGAAGGTGGTTCTGACCCGGCGTCGGAGCCTGCAACGCTGGATTCATTGCCGTCAGTGTCGACATTGAGGCTCTTTGACTTGTCACGATGTAGCAGCGACTTTGCTATGGCGGATTTTGAGCGCTTGTGGCTTGATTAAAAGACGTCAGTTCCATTTCCGACTGGATGAATAGCACTTGTGACCCGATATGGAGGATTTGCAACAGTAAGGGAAACTTACCCCTCTACTCCTTTGTCCGACATATTCTGCCACGGAGGATTGACCTCCTATCGTCTTGTTAACCTGTCCAAGAAGCACTGTTGACAATGTTGACCTCGAATGACGCTAGAAGCTTGACGCTCCGGGGAGAGGGCGGGAAGCGGGACGCCCGAGACGCCCTGGAGAATCCTTTCTCGGCCGAGGGGTAGTTCTATGAAATCTACCAACACAATATCAAAAGGTTGGCTACGTATATCGTTCGCGTCGTGTCTTACGGTATTCAGCTTCTTCAATCAATTTTTCTGGCAAAAGAAGGGTGTATTGTGGATGCGCTGACTCATTAGAGACCCTGTGTCTACAGAGAAATATACTCGTAACATTCTCATCATTGAACACGAAGTATATCCATTGTTTGTGACTGAATCGTAAACTATCCTCGTTCACCCTGTAGATGCTCGATATGGCATCCTCGAATAGTCGGTGCATGTCCCCGAAACCAACCAGGGCCTTTCGTTCCATAGTCCCTTCTGGTCATTCCGTTTGACTCATCCTCTTACTTCGTCACTACGCTGCACGCTCTCGGTCGATGATTCTCAGCTACTATGACCTCGCCATATCATTCATCTGAGCTAATGGGTGCTGGCCAAACTGACTCCTCTGACCCATCGACACACCCTTGCTCTGCATATGCCTCGCATACTCCATCGTTTCCTCCTCCCACTGCTTCATCGAAATTTCACCACTCATCATCTCATACAGCTTCTCAGCATCAAAGGCAGCTTGGCTAGTGCTAGCAGCCGTGTGAGGTCGAAATCCAGCCACCGCATCTCCAAGCAGTAGGACCTTGCCATCGAAGAACGAGTTTCTAGGCGAGATCACATCCGTTATTGACTGGATGAAAGGTTCTTTCGTATCGCACACAATATCCGCGAATTGTGGTGGCAGCACCTTTCTAGCATACTCCCGTTGCTTTTCCAGAATCTGTTTCCTCATCTTCCCAATTGGCAGCGTGATATGGTGATGCTTTCCATCAGCATCCGTCAGGAGCTCCTTGTACTTCGAAGAATCTTGTGGGTAGTTGCAGTACCAAACCCAGTTGATCAGGCGTTTGCCTGGTTCAAGGGATCCATTTTCGCCTGGAATCACATACGAGAGTATCTGGATACCTGCTGAGTGATAGAATGTGAACGTTTCGATGAATGCTCTTTGCGCAGCGGACGTTGCCGCCGATTCGGGTACAGTCCCTCTCCATGCCACATATCCAACGTATTTTCTCTCAACGTCCGGTAAGAAGCTCTTACGCAGGGTTGAACTCGGTCCGTCTGCACCAATGACTAGGTCCACGGTAATCGAGTCCCGATTGCCTTCTCTATTGTCAAACTCGATCTCTACCTTCTCACCTCGATCTTTGACGTCCCTAACCAGATGACCATATTCGTAAATACCCTGCCTCTCGCCCTCAATCGCTTCAGGGACTTGACAGTATTCACTCTTCACTCCATCGAAATTCGCTCTGAGAAGATAGTAGAGCAAGTCCCAGCTAGTCATCTTTTGTACTGTTCCTTCTTCATGAATCTGGTTCCCTTGAAGATCTAGATACTGCCGGAGTCTACTTGTAACAGCGATAGGTCGCTTGGTAGCGTCAAATTTAGTAAAGAAAGCTTGGGTGTCTCCACCCGCCACCACTCCAGCACCTTGGTTGTGGAGAAGCGGCGTGGGATTGCGTTCGAAGATGCGGACAGCATGACCAAGGCGTTTGAGAACGATGGCGGCGAAAAGTCCACCCAGTGAGCCGCCGACCTGTTCCTAAAGCCTTAGCCAGTATTTGAAAGAATGACAAGGAAGCGGACGTATTATATGATGTTTTAAAGACGTGGGCGATGATGGGCTAGAACCAGTGATGACTTTACACATGTGCGCAGAAGGTACTCAATTTTTTTTATTATTGCGGCATTGGCCTTGGAGACTAGGTACATTGCAGGTCACAGAGAAGTAACCTCGGACGCAGAGAAGACCATCCACCTTGTGCGGTTTCTGGAATGGGGCAAGACCACGAATAAAATCCAGTCTATAAATTTTCATCACGTCGACAAGACAACGGTCGAGGATTTTGAAGACGGATCGGTGCAACAAGGCCTAAAACTTTGTTGGCAACGTACCACTACGACTTGCAAATGCCTTGCCATCGCAACAACCAGGGCCTGACTCCACTTCTTGATTGATGTGATTATATTAACTCCAATCCTTATGTAGCTGATGTCAAGTGCTGACAAGAAATGATTCTTGGTTAATCGCGTTAGTAGAGGTTGATTTTCGTAGAGCGCCAGCTGATGACGTCGAACCCGGTGTTGCCGGATCTATTAGCGACTAGCTTTGACTGTCTCATTGAACTCTGTTTCGTATTTCTTATTGGACCTCGCTGTATGCAGTCTGTTTGCCAAATGGCCCTTTATAAATTTATTGAGCGTTCGACCAGGCCCAGGCTTCCACAATCTTCCGGGGCAAACTGAACATCTCAAGAATGGTAGGTTGATAGACCTCGTGTCCGCTTGCTCTTCGTCCGTGAGCTCTGGATCATGTTCTTCCGCCCTTACATGTACACATTGCATCACAGCCTCGACCTGATAGCCTCTGTGTCTGCTCGTGAAGCCGGTCAGAGCAGCGTTAAGCCAGGCTGGTATCGCCGGAATGGGCTGGCAGGGCACAGATTCTAGTTGAAGACCTTCTACTTCTTCCATGATGCATTCCGCTTCGTTTCTTAAGATAGAGGCGATATTGCACGTCTGGTGAAATCTGGTAAAGTCTTCTGACAAAGTTGTCATCTCGTCCAGGTTTTTGATGTTCTCAATCGATTGGACGAGGCTGGCAGCGCTTGAACTCGTAGGCAAGACCGCATCCAGGGGATCGCGCAAATTTGGTAGCTTCTGTGTCAACAACCCGAGATTAATTGCACCGCAATCCTCTGCCTCAGACTCTACATCCGTGTTTTTGCAGCCAAAGTAACCATCCCTGTCACGCAACTTCAATACTTGCTCCCATTGCGTTACTTGAATCTCGGTCACCAGGTCCACCCTAGCCGATGCTATTCTGTCTGCTTTCAGTCAGCCTCGTGTATCTACTGGTAGCATCTAGTACTTACCCAGAACAGATTGCGGAACGCCCTCACTAAACTCCGTGCTTCCCCAGAAAGAAAGCTGGAATGTGCCGTCTTTGTCGTTGGAAATACTCGTATTGATGATCAAGTTTTTGGTGATCTCAGAAAAGACCCCGACAAGCTTGAAAACTGTCGCAATGAATAGCCAGCCGCCATAATTTGAATTTTCGAATTCGTATACTTGTGACCACTGCTCGGCCCAAGGCCTTAGGCTTTTGCTCAAATCATATTTGTCGCACAAAGTTGCAACAGCGTAGAAAGTCTCAATCAGTACAGAGACCGGCACTTTATGGCCTTGGTGATGCAGGATGTTCATGATTATCTTCATCGAGGCACAGTCGTCATCCGGAAATCGAATCATCTGGACGCTATCTTTGTCGTTGATCTTGCTGCTTGATTCCAAGAATGGCGAATCGTCGGAGAGCATTGTATGAAACACAGAAGAGCTTAGACGGAGTATGTGCTTGTTCACTAGTAAATTAGAGGGTTTAGAAGGCTCCTTGGAGGAGAATTCCATGAGTAGGTCACCATCGGGATCAACGACGCATGTAGTAGGTACGTGTCGACGCTTGATATAGCTCCTAGAGCCTTCGTCATTAGCTTTTCTCTTCATACCGAAAGCGAGGAATTTGTGACAGCCGTAAGGATACAAAGTTAGGATCTGCTCATGAGACAGCGAGTAGAAGAAGTCGCGGGGATTTCAGTCGTGAAGCTATGAATACACCGGGTGTGCATAACAATACTATGGGAACCTCCAATTCAGGAAAGACGACCGCAAGGCTACGGAGATCTCTGATCTAAGTAAAGTAGGTCCCCTCTGCGACAGGCTCAAACCCCTCATACTTTCTCCTTGACTTCTAATATTTGGAGTTGGTTTTACAGCATCTCGACCCACAAAAAAAATGATTTGGACTAGCTAGCCTATTCAGCTCTCTCGCCTTCATGATCCAGCCAGCCTTCTAAGTGCAAAAGCACAAGCGTTCGTTCAACCGTGCTTTCCATGTCATTGAGTATCACATTGCATCAGATCCCTACCTCTTTACTTCAACGATCTTTTTGACCTTCTATATCTTCTTGGAAGGATGCTTCGTAGCAGCCTCCGGCCCCACAATGAGGCTGCCGCCCTTCGGAAAAATGTGCAGTTGCAGTCAGAGTCTGTCGTTCTGTGTAACACCACCTAAGTTGTGGCCTGCGAAAATGCAGGAGAGCTCATGAGATTATGATTTCCTTGGATTGCACATTGATGGTGTTCCCACCGGATACTGAAGAAGGAAGATAGCTCATACGCTGCATTGACCAAACCAAAGATGGGTGCTTACTAAGAACCTTTCGAGCTGAACGGGCAAGATCGAGAATTTGGCTGATGCTGATGTCTTGAATCGTAATTCAAGCCATGTATTGAGAGGCGACACCTCTTCGACTGCTACGAGAGTAGAGGAACGTAGTATAGACACTTCGCGCTACAATTACTCTCAAATAGGGTTTCTTCACATGCAATATCATTCAGGAGTAGGGGCTTACATGCTGATTGATGGCCTGTAATGATTAATTTGTAACAACGAGCACAAAGCATGGAAGAACTCAGACTGGTTGGCAACATTCTTTGGGTTGCAGAAAACTATTAATTGCGAGGCTCTGATACTTGCTGCTGTTCGAATAGAAACCCCATGCTTTTGCGAAAGCTTCTCCATAAGTAGCGCATGATTTGAGTCCCCAAGCATTCGTCTTTGATTCTAGATCAGCATTCTAACAAGACTTGAGATTGAGACCACTTACTCGCCGCCGTGTCTGTTGTGTGGCGCGATTGTGGCCGATGATAAAATTCAGATTTCTCAACTCGAAAAGTGCGCACGACCCAATGTCCTCCAGACCTCCAAGGTCTCTTCGCTTCCACGTCGATGCGAGCTGACATTATGTCACACTACCAAGACTTAACACAGCATTCGGAAACGAGAGGAGAGTATATATGTCCGTTTCGTACTACTGAAACGGCGAGGTTTGCTCGACGTTGTAGAAGGAAATGCTGGACATCGTTAGCAGTAGTAAGAACATCCTGAGTCAAAGACTGCGTTGTACCATGATGTTTTCATGAGAGCTCAGTTCAACAGATCGTATTGCCATTCTCGGATCCTCAAGTGCTCAAATCCAAACCATGAACAGACCTTACAAGCTCTGCCGCTTGACTTGCAAGTCGTGCACCAACAGCACAAGGTTTGTGCTCGCCGTATCTCCGGAACAGCGCACTACAAACATCAGGAATGGTGTTGGGTGCTGCCACCATGGCGGAGACTGATTTGCGGCAAGTCTCTACGTCAATCCGAGGATCTTCAAGATTGGGGAATTTCTGATACAAGCAGCCTAAGTTAATAGCATCGCAATTGCTCCCGTTAGTGCCTGCAACCTTGCAGACAAGGGTTGTACCACTCGATCTTAGCTTGCAGAACTCTTGCCAGTACAAGTCGAGGACAAGGAACATTGTGTTTGCTCGTGCTTCTTCTATTCGCTCTGTATTCTTTCAGTCTAATCCTTTTCATCGACTGGAATCGCGCTTACCGATGATGGAAGTTGGCATTCGCTCTGCAATATCATGCCCTTTGCCAATGACATGCTCGCCCGTCGCTGAGATCTCACAATCCATGATAAGATGGCGTGTTATAGCCTTGAATACGTCCCCATACCGGAAGACCTTAGAGATGAACAGCCAGCCATGGAATCCCTCAGATCGGAAAGAGTCGAGATAGGGTTTTGACCAAATGTCAACCCATGGACCAAGGCATCGTCTCAGGTCGTACTTATCGCACAGAATAGCAATTTGATACAATTGCTGAAAGGAGACTTCCTTGTCGACAAAATTACTCTGCAAGTGAATGATACGCGCAACGGTGAGCATAGGCTGGAATTGGTCGTCGGGAAATGAGATGGTCTGGATACCGTTCTTGTCAATGGTCTGATCGGTGGATTCTTGGAACTTTGATTTTTTTCCCAGCATTGCGAGGAAAACTGGGGAGCTGAGGGACAGTGCTTTTCGAGAGACGATGAGGGATCCACCATCAAGCATCATTTTGAGGTCACCCTCATCGTCAACGGTGTATGCCATATTGATCGGTGCGTTCCGAATGTCTTGGTGACGGTCGACTTGTTCTGAATCACTCTCACTCTCACTATCACTTTCATGCTTCCGCTTTGACATGTTTGAAATGTGTGTGGTGCTCGCATTCTAAGGTAAGAGCGATGGATATCTGGGTCAAGTGTTAGAACTAGAAGACGTCGCGGTCGAGGTGAATTCGCGCTGATATGGCCACACCAGGTGTGCCAAGAGCAGAAGAAGTGAATGGGAGATGACCAACCACCTTTATCAGTCATCATATTACCATGAAGCGCATCGTACCCCTTGCATCTTCCACCTTGTTCTCTGCCTCTAAGAGAACTGCCCCATGTAACCCGCAAAGAGGCCTCGAACAG
>JASZXT010000390.1:0-25166 GCA_035521555.1 Lecanoromycetidae sp. Uapishka_2
GTGATTAATACGCGTATGACGGCGAGGCAGGCTGGAGCTTCTGGAGAGCTGCCGGGGCCAGGGGGTGAGAGGGTGGTGGGGAAGGCTTCGACGTTGGGGACGTTGATGAGACTTTTCAGGGAAGAAGGGCCTACGGCTCTGTTTGCAGGTGTGCTTCCTGCTCTTGTCCTTGTGATAAATCCGATTCTGCAATACACCATCTTCGAACAACTCAAAGATGCGCTCTCAAAGCGCCGACGGGTAACACCGCGGGATTCCTTCATACTCGGCGCGATTGGGAAACTTCTTGCTACCTCCATCACATACCCCTACATAACAGTGAAGAGCAGGATGCATGTGGCGAATTCCAAAGAGGGGCCCCAGGACGGTATGCTACAGAGTTTCAAGGGGATTGTGAAGAGGGAGGGCTGGGGTGGCTTGTATAAGGGAATTGGGCCGAAGGTAACGCAGAGTGTGATAACCGCGGCGTTCTTGTTTGCGTTTAAGGATGCGCTATATGAGGCGTCTGTCAGGGCGCGGAGGACGGGATTGGCGAAGGTAGGATCGAAATGAGATGGGGAGGCTAATGGTAGCCCAAGATTCAAGTGTGGTGAATGAAGACGGTGTGGGATGGGATGCGAAAAGACATTTGGAGCTATTTGATTCGGCGGGGGGAGTATAGCACTATGAACGTGAACGATAACGCAGGAAATGTAAAACTACATTGTACATAGGAAATGGGTTTGATAATTACAGGTATCATTGTTGGACGTTGAGTACGTTTCTTCGTCCCAAAAAGCTAAGGTATCCAATGCCCTCCTAATAGCCAAAATCCCAAGAAACGGCAATAGTGTATATGTACAATGACCTGTTGTATATACAATCCACTACAGCTTGGCCTTCACATGCTTCATATCCGCCTCCTCCTCGGCCAACGCCGCGGCATACAGCTCATCGAGATGTTTGCGATACATTTTTGCCGTCTGTGGACGTTTCATTTTCAGCCTGGACATCTGGTTAGCACTTATTCATATTCATGAATGGCAAAGATGACTTACGTCGGCGTTAAAAGCTCATTTTCAATCGTGAATGGGTCAATCATCAAATAACAATTCCTCACCCTCTCATATCCAGCAAACTTGTTCTTCCTACCAACCTTTTCGAGGTCTTTCATGACCTCTTTTCGCACTTTGACATCTCCGCAAGCCGCCGCCAGTGCAGCCGAATCCGTAGCTTCGATATTTCTACCTAGTATTTTACTTGCGTAAGGTGCAAACATGTCCGGCTGTACGGCGAAGATGGCTACCAGGAAGGTCTGCATCGAGTCGCCATGAACGTAGGCCATGGCTAGGTAGCTGAGATGTGACAGATATATGTTTTCCAGCCGCTCAGGCGAGATGTACTCGCCTTGAGAGAGTTTTAGAACATTTTTCCGACGATCAATGATCTGGAATCTACCACGCGAATCGACTGTGGCAATGTCACCGGTGCAAAACCACCCGTCCGGGAGCACGGCTTTCTTAGTCTCTTCGTCGTTGCGGTAATAACCTACGAAGAGTGAGGAGCCACGAATCATGAGCTCTCCGCGGGGTTGCGGCTTATCGGTGGAGTAGTACTCCATGTCTGGAACATCCAAGAGGCAGAGCTCCAGCGTTGGGGCCGCAGCGCCACAATTGCCAACTGAGAGGTCGCCGGGTAGTTGACAAAGACCGTTGGCATATGTCTCTGTGAGGCCATAACCTTGAACGAAACGGGTGCCGAAGGCAGCCCGGAAGAATCTGTGAAGGCTTGGGTCAAGAGGCGCGGAGCCGGAAACCATCAGTCTGGTACGGTCAAGGCCCAAGGCGGCGGCGACCTTGCGACCCCAGATGCGATCGTAAAAGGCGTGCTTCTCGGTTGCAGAAGATTTGTCGGCGGGCTCCATGGCGGCAGTTTTGGTTGAGACAATGTGCCGCGCTATTGCTCCTTTCACGCCGGGTTGCTGTACTGTAGCAGCACGAATAGCTCCACCAAAGCGATTGTACAGACGAGGAACGGAGGTGAATGATGTAGGCCGCACTTGTTGCAGATCATCAACGAGGGAGAGAATGTCGCCGTGGAAGTAGGCTATTTGACCCCCCGCCCACAGAGCACCGTGCTCGCTCATGCGAGCGTAGATGTGTGCCAGTGGGAGGTATGATAACATACTATCTTGAGGACCTTGAAGCCCCATGATGAGAGAATTGGTCGCCGCTGCCACGGCAGCTGTGTGCGTCAACGTCACACCTTTGGGAGGCCCAGTAGTTCCAGAAGTATAGTTGATGGTAATTATATCCGAGGGCAATGGTGGGTGATATAAAGGCGGTCCATTAGCTGCTCCTATGGCTTCTATTTGATCGATCGAGTATATTCTGACATCCAAGTCCGCAGCCATTGCGCTCAATACGGCAGCCTTTGAGTATCCTTCCCGCTCCCCATGATCCAAGGGATCTAGAGATATGATGACCTTGAGAGAGGGTAGTCTTGGCTTGAGCTTGAGAAGAGTCGGGATGTGTGGCAGAGAGGTCGCTACGCAGGGGAGTGTGGCATGGTTGATGATATACTCCGTGGTCGAAGGCCCCAAGGTGTCGTAGATCGAGACAGTGAACAGCGACTGGGACATGCATGCCAAATCTAGAAGGAGTCAATGGGCGAAAACCTGTCCGCGTCGCATAGGAGACTTGCCTGTGAGTTGCCATTCCGGCCGATTTTGGCACCAGAGTCCCACCCCAAACTTTTGATCTAGCACTCCTGCCTCTCTGCTCACTTGAACGATACCGGCGCCAAAATTGGCCCTTCGCTTTTGCACCTCACCATATGTCATCCACTTATACTTCCCAAACGTCTTGGTCGCTGGGTCATAGGGACGACTTCCGAGGCACTTGTTATTAGGGTGACGATTTGCGGTCTCTTCGAACATCTGATGTGCACTCCTAACATTTGGGTCCAAGCTCTTAAGGATTCCATCTCTGAACCTCCAATGTCTGTAGGTCGCACTTCGGCCCGGCTGCGCAGTTCCTGGAACAGGTACCGAGTAGGGAGCCCCAGCTGGAGGTGGGGGATGGTATTGTTTGGCGACCTCCAGGTGAGCCATAACTATTCAATGACCGATCGTTCAACTGTCCAGAGGCGCAGACAGAGAAGAATATAGCCAAGTTATCCAGAGAAAATCAGTCTCAAGACAGGACTGCCGACTTGAAGATGGTTGATGCACCAACACGTGCTGTACATCAATAGCACCGTACAGATGTAGATAGCTATCTGCAACAATCCGACGTGCCTTGGAGTTGCATGGAGCAATGACTGGAAAGAGGTAACTGAACGTCATGTGGTAAGAGGAGCTTGACTCAAAACAAGTTGAAGTAGAGTGCTCATACTCCGGATTCGGCCATTCTGGACCTCGGCATCTCCGTGCCTTCTTTCTCGAGGCTAGTGCTAGGGTAACAGGCGCTGGAGGAGCTCGGCTTGAGCGCTTGACTCCTCATCATGAAGATTTGTATTTTCTTGTCTTTGAGCTGAGCGTTCGACCTCCGTCAGGAGAGTGTAGTGTCTCAATCGAATTGAGGTGCTTTGTGATACCGTATCGCTGATTGCTGATGTCGTGCATAGACAAATCGCGCTTTGCCAAGACTTTTTGCGGGTGGCTTGCAGCCGTCCCGAAAGAGATCTTTTCAGAACCATCTCCAGGGACCTTCCAAGTTGAGTTAGATAATACTCGGTGAAAACTACGGAGGTATTGGGCTTGTAGGCTACCAACGTGGCCAGAATGTCGTACCAAATATGAAGCAATTGCTTGGATATGAAAGTCCAATTTATGCCAAGTTCTCTTGTGTTGCAAGCAGACTCGAGTCAGTAATTTGCTGCACCGAGATAATTGACCCAAAAGACTAGCGAAATTCGACTCAATTTAATTTGAGAATGCCATTTGGGACGAGGTTGGAGAGCAAGACACATGCCATTTCTTGCTCTACCTTTCCATGAAATCTACAAGATTGGGTCTGGAAGAGTGTTCAAGGCGACCTAAAAGGGTGTATTTTCTGCAACGAGACGGAAAATATCAAAGCCTCGGCTCAAACCAACTCAAAACCTGCGTCACCGAGTCCTCTAGGCATGCTTTCTCTTGTGGATCTTCTGGATTGCCTCTCACAGCAAAACCATGCCTTCCGGGCTTATAGACCTTGTGCTCCATCTCCGGCAACTTTCTCCCCCCTTCTTTAGCTTTCGCATGGATATCCTGTACCTGGTCCTTCTGTTTAATGTTCACGGCAATATCCTCCAGCCCCCATCCATAACTAACAGGCACGACCAGAGTCTCGACATCATCGGGAAGGGCCACATGACTTGGATGTAAGACTACCACTGCATCTACAAGTGGCACCTTTCCGCCCTCAATCTCAATCATGTTGCTCTCCAGCCCGGCTCGGATCGCGTATTTTCCACCCCAGCAGAATCCAACCATCCCAATCTTCTGGCTCGTGGGAGTCGCGCGTCTCAACGCCTGCAAGAAATTCATGCAGACTTTCTCAGTAGGCGCCTGCTTGTGTCTCGTCATCCACATCAGGAAAGACGGCGCGTTGGCGAGAATCCCCGTATACTTTGAGAATGTCGACTGCTTAGCCGTGTCGACTGGAATTAGGACATCGGCAACATTGAGTGGCACAGGATCTCCTTCGAAAAAGTCTGGGAGGTAGACCAGCCATTCACCGCTTTTGGCGTAGGCATCGGCGATAAGTCTATTGTTGGGTAGGGGAAGGCCGAAGACGTCTGAGTAAATCACTATGATACCCCGTGGATTTGTGCGGTTGCCGACGACATAGGTGTTCAGGCCGTGGATCATTTCTTCCTTGCCCGAGGGCTGCCCACTGTGGACAGTGCCCTGAGGAATCTGTTGAGTGGGTCCTGCAAAACACAGTTGATAGAGACCGTACCTTGATGCAATCGTTGCATGAGGGATCCATATTGGAGTTGGGAAGCTCGTATGACGCTACAAAAGATATCCTGCTTTGCAGCACGTCAGCCCGAAAAAGTCGTTGATGGTATATTTGCTAATTCAAAGTCTGTGTATTGAGTGAACACGACCGAGAGATGAAGATCATCAGCAAGAGGCGTTCTAGATATCCAGAAACAAGTCGACGACAATGTGTCGGCCTGGAAGCTCAGCTGTTGTCTTTATGTACCACGGCTCCCCACCAGCAGGAAACTTAGATAAGCCTCGTCTACACTAGCGCAGACTAGCGCTGACAGAGAACACACTGTCGGCCACCTCGACCACCAATGGGCGATGGGAGTGGCATTGATAGCTCGATGTGCTACTCGTATGCGGGGCTCGCGAGCGAGGGGGGCTCGCGGGTTACCAAAAAGCCCACCTTTTTCGCGAGCTAGGAATGCTATTGCTGACTCAGCAAGTCTTGGCTCTACACCACAATTGAGATTCGATACAATAGGAAAAAGTTTCGAAAAGCGCCGCCCACTAATTTTTGTGTACCGAATCATTCGGGATTTATCATATTACTATATTACTGTTATGTACCAAACGGCTGTGAAGACTCTGTTCAGAATCATAAGGTATACGCCGAGCTATGTCACATTCTGTTACTATGGTATACCTTATTCTAGATGATTCGGTAATCCAGATCTTAGACAATGGAATTAGTGGTCAGGCAACCACTCACGGGGCAGCAGGCAGAGGGAATGATTACCCCGAGTCAAGGTCAAAAACGGTGCGCATCTCTCAAATAGAGCAAGTGACCACTGGACGCCTAGACGCTACACCCCTTAGGAAACCCACCCAAGTCGAATGCGGTAAGATCTATATCATTCAGTTATGGAAAGCTTTAAATTACTGCAGCCAAGACAAATTTAATCAGCATCACGTGATACACAGACTTTGGGATGGAGATTGCGACTCGATAGACGTCTCCTTCCCTTTAGACCGTAACTGAGTTTTCGTCGATGGAGACTCCAAAAGTAGTTTTCGCCATCCCATAACTTGCCTTGACCGCTTCACTAGCATAAACCCTCATCTCTTTCTCATATGCCGCAGTGACACCATCTTTGTACCCACCTGCCTCACCAAGCAACCTACCAAGCAGCGCAGAGTCTCTCACAGCCGTGTTGGCACCAATCCCGCCAGCAGGCGTCATCGAATGCGCGGCGTCTCCGATGACAGTGACACGAGGCTCGTTCTGCCATTCTGGGACGCCAGTTGGAGTGGAGCAAGTAATCTTCCAAAATGCCGCTTCGGACACTGTCATCTCTTCAAATAGAGGCTTTATGCGAGGATGCCAATCTTTGGTGAGGGATTTTGCTATCTCAGCTGCTGGGGCTCCGACCATTGAATAATCGTTATTCAGCGCGTTAATGACACCTGGCTGAGCTCCCATTGTCCATCCAAATTGCACATTGGGATCATCTAAGTCACCTGAACGGACATTCGTAATGGCAAAGACTCTTCCCTTAGGATTGGACTCATCTGCCATACGCCACACACCTTCGCCGAGGCCTTTAAACGCCATGGTCGGTGCTTGTCCGTGTATTCCTCTCGCGCCAGTATCGTACACCTTTAGCATCCCTTGAGATAGCTGTTTCGCGACTTTGGAGTATATACCCTCGCCGCCAACCAGCATTTCCCCTTCAACTGATCTGGAGCCGTCTGCGAAGACTGCATGGACGCCAGATGCTGTCAATTCGTAGCTCTTGACATAGTGAGACCAGTGAACGAAAGGCTCGCACCCGGACATGAAGATTTTGCGCATATCGCCTCTCGAAATTCCTATGATCTTGCCATCGCGGGACTCGATGGACTCTACTGGGCTTTTGACTTGCTCATCACCAGCAACCTTTGCCTTCTCCTCAGGGACCTTCGCCTGCTGGCCCGTCTTCGCGTCGAGGACCACAGATCCGCTGCCTGCAGTCTTGCCACATGCGTCCCAGAATGTTGGGAATCCTTCCGGCCCGAGAACGGACTCAATGGCATCCAATCCTTCAGAGGAGAGACGTAGTCTGTATCCTTGTGCACGGAACGTGAATGAGCTGTCACGCTCAAAAATGACAAAGGGTATGGAGGCGCGGAGGAGAGATTGAGCGAGCAAAAGAGAACCAAGGCCGGCGCCAGAAATAAGGATTGGTTTTCGAGTGCTTAAGGCCATGGTATACTTATGATAGACTTGCTAGAAAGATAGAACGCCTAGATGTCATGCTTCACCCTTCCAATATCTCCTTCTATAACTGATGTGGTGATGTATTGATATGATACCTAGCCATTGAATGACAATTGATATGATACCTAGCCATTGAATGACAAATCTGGTATGGACCTCGGTCGTCGGAACACTTCAATCACCGACAGCTCCGACTGCACTATTTACAAATCGGTTTTGCGACAGTAGAATACGATATTACATTGACTGGAGGGTATAGAGAAGGTATCAATTGAGGTAGAAGAAGCAAGTAGATATTGTATGTCGATTGGGTGGCTGAGGTCGTAATATCTAGTCACCTCTAAGCTGATCTTCACTCAGCCCTATCACCCAAACAGGTAAAACCATACCTTTCACGAAGGAAAGTAAGCCATAAGATGGTGATATGGTGCGTATGTCATCAGAAGCTCTGATTGAGGACTAACGCGCACATAGACCATTTGGAAGGCGTTTGCATGGATATGGGTTCTGCTTGCTGCTCGCGATTGCCTAGGCAGTCCTCTAGCTAAGGTAGTGGTCGACAATTTTGGATCTAACTTCAAGTATCTGGATGCTTGTACTCGATATATTACCCTATTCGGTACAATCCAAGTTCACAAATACAATATTAGCGTATCAGAATTAAAAACGGTGTATCATGAATCAAGTCTTTCATGCTTTGGCCTAGCCAAACCTACCGTTGGCTGAGCAGCTACCATTGACCTCCAACATTATTCCAGCCACTTCCTCGCCTTTACGCTACCATCGTTGTTGAAAATGAAGTTGGTCCCTACGTCGCTATCTGCTACACCGCATTCGTTCGCCCGATAGACCGACTTTGCCAATGGGATTCAGGACTAGGTCGGGCCCATAACTACAAAGGTTGGTAGTTGTGAAGCAGTGTAATGATTGGATATTGTGACGGGGTGGAATTTGCTCCACTCTTTCAGAGTCTTCCGTCACCTCCCTATCAATCGACTTCATTATGGTGAAATCGAGCATGGCAATGAGTCCTTGCTCTCTTTGTGGCATTGTTCTTGGACAACGTGCTTCGACAATGCTGTTGTGTGTAGATAGTTCTCAGCCTCTATTCATCTCAACAATGCACTTTCACTTGCCACCATCTCGCCAAAGACCACCTTTGTGAGTGTACTCAACCAGGGTTGATTCAAATATGCCACAATGCCCAACGCATCAAATCCGCATCTCTATCAGCTAACAGACCAGAACCTGCGAAAATACCAGGGGATCATTGCTTCAGTGCCGGCGATTCTACGACAACGGAGAAACAATGGCCTGCTCACAGAGACAAGCTACCGTAATAGGAGAGCTTTTCTGCTGCTCATCGCATTTCATCTCAAGTCTACAGCCTGTTCAGTCCCGCGAAGATCTCCCAGATAAAGAGTGTCTGGTCTGCATGGCAGATTTTCCTAAGCCACCCTCAAACCGACCTTTGCTAGCAAGACTCGGGGCGTGGATAGGGAATATTACTAGCGATGGAACCGAGCTTGATCTCCCCGTCCGCCTGCCCTTCTGCTTCCACATTATTGGGATTGGGTGTCTGAAAAAGTGTAAGTTTCCTTTCGCTCTCCCTGTTCCCCCCTTCAATTTGGAAGATTTGGAAAATATGCATAAGAACACTAAGCTCTGGAGTGATATATTGCGGTTTGTTTACCGTCTGTAAACACCAATGCTAACTCCGAGACCACGCAGGGATCGAACAAGAGGGCAAGAATTCATGCCCTCATTGCAGAAGGGAATTCTTCGACGTTCAAGCTGACTTTCCAGATGACGATCATTATCAGGTACAGTATCCTGACGAGGCTTATGATGAGAATTATAGTGACTTTATGACCGACAGCCTTGCGAGTGATACTGACGAGGATATCAATTTGGATGTCGACATGGGTCGTCCTGAATCGCCAACGCTAGGTCACATGTCTCTAGATGTCGATTCTCTATTCGATTCTGACGCTGATTTTGAGGCGAACTCTGAGTACCGTCCTGAATCGCCAACTCTAGGTCACATGTCTCTAGATGCTGATTCTGATACCGATTCTGAGGCTGATTTTGAGGCGGACTCTGACTCTGATTCTGACTCCGAGTCCGAGTCTTCTGAGTCCGAGTTCTCTGACTCTGAATTCTCCGACAGCATGGATATCTAGTTGGAAGGTATTGATGCTGAGTTGGTAAGATGATGAAGTGAGCTTTTTAGAGGCTCATTTCGTTGGCTCTTTTCTCAATGAGGTTATTGAGTTTTAAAACAGCGAAAATTATCTTTCCCATTGAACACGCAGATCTGTGACCTGTTGAGTTGAGAGAGCGGCCTTTTTTTACGAAAGGTTCACGAGTATCTTGGAGAGACTACGAGCTGACAACGAGAGGAATCTGTTTGGTGGATTCATTCAGCTTTCGGATAATGCCAACTTAGCTCTGTTTATCGATTCTTGATGCTCTGGGAAGGGAACGCTTACTTCTAGCATTATTGGAATTTTTCCTACAAAGCACTTTTCCCAAATATATCAAGTCGTGCTGTACCCTGACAAAGCCGTAGGAAGCTTTTTAGTCAATCATTTTATCAATGACATCTTAGCAGTGTCATGCTGCACAATGCAATTGACACGTATACCCATCACTCTCAGTACGATGAATACTTAGCTGCAACACACTTGCTTTGGGTGTATTTGTGTGTGTGTGCGTGTGTGTGTTCGACTTGTACTATTTAGTCTTCAGCAATGCTCAATTCTTTTTGATTGTCCATTCGCCAAAGCCGGTTCCAAAACTTGAAACTATCAGTAGCCATTTAAATAGAGGGGGACGGAAGATGACGACGGTGCCGCAGCCAGGAAAAAGATTTAAGGCTTGTTCAATCCCTACCGATCCAGAGCATTCTTGTTGCGTGGAGCATTTCCTTGCAGGATTGGAACCAATCCAAGACTTTCGAAATCTTCCTGAAGGACTAGAATGTCCTATATGTATTGTGGATTATGGTACTGCCACCGACGACAGTCCAGGTGAGCTACCCGTCCGCCTCCCGCATTGCGGTCATGTATATGGCTTCAAATGCCTGACTATGTGGATGACAAATGAAAAAGGAAGTAAGACCTGCGGCCATTGCCGCCGATCTTTCTTTCCTCAGCGACAATTGGATCATGACGTGTACAGCGATGAGGACGAGCCTCATGACCATAGCGATGAGGATCTCAACGAAGATGAGGACCATATCGACGAACACGAGGATGATGCCATCAGGCACGCGGAGCTAGATGAAATGTTCACAGTGTCTGACCCAGCATTGAATCGAGAAGGGCAAGAAACCCTGGAACGGCGCGAGCACGCTCTTTACAATCTCCTTATCCGTGCAGGCGCCAATCTTCCGCCGATGACACGCGCAGTATTTGGTGCAACTCATTCGCAAGTGACACGTCCAGATGCATTCTTCTACTACTTAAGGAGAAGAGGCGCATTCAATATTCCACGGCTCGTGACAGCTGCGACGAGGCATGCGAGAGCCTCTGTCAGTGAGGTCGAGAGAGACCTGCTGATATTCAAGAAGGCACGTAGCTATGGATGGGTGTGGCGGCCCCGTTTGAGGCAAGGACGTAGTGCTAATGGGCCGATCGTTGAGAGCGGATGGGTCCTTGGGACACACTTCTTGGCATCAACTGACGCTGAGGAATACCGAGGCCAGATAGCGAATGAGAGAAGGCGGGAGACTCGGAATGTGTGGGAGGGAAGGCTGAGAATAAGGTGGACGACTTCCGAGACATAGGTTGAAGGTTGGTGTTTGTTGATTTGGGTCTCGTAATATACTCCCACTATATTTTGGATCAAGTAGAGCTTGCAAGCTGTAGAACACCGTTCCACTCTCGCCATTTCTGCAAAAGGCTCAAGTACTACTTTAGCTTCGTAAAGACTAAATGATCAGAAAGGTTTGGAGGATGACATGAACGCATCTCGAAATGCATAATGGAAGAGCGTCAATGCCAAAGTCCCCAAACAACTGTACCAGCGGAACTCACAGCACATGATATCAAGACCGTACGAAGACTTTGAGTGTCGCTAGTCACGGTGGTATTGGCCGGTTTGGTTCGAAGGGGTACCCCTGCCAACGTATGATAAACAAAGTCAACTTGGCGGTCCACTCAGAAGAGCATAAGGTCACCGGACATCGCACCGTGTAAGACACACATAGTATGAATTTTTCAAAGATTTGGTGATGGCAATACTCTAACGACGCACTCGAATCATGCACTGAGCCTCGATGTGATCCTAAGTGGAGAAGGAAATGGCGACGTCCAGGATTCGGGGATACCTTAAGCATAGGACAGGGCGCTAACTTGATTAGTCTAGTTCTACTTCCTGATACGGATAAAACCTCAAATCTCATTTCGGAAGATTGGACCTGCTCTCGCTGCTCTGTCCCCCACCCCAAGGTATGTGACTTCGGTACGATCGTTAAACAGAGTCTGCTTGTGCAGTATGCTTCACAATTTTTTAGGCATATACTTCCCACTTATAAACACATGCTCCATCCTCCTCACGTCGCCCCACTCAGCTTTGCATCCCCATTTGTATTCCCCGTGACCTCTTTGTTCTCCTCTTTCCCCTCTGCATCTGGCTTCGACGCCTTACTCGCAGCAAAAGACTGCTCGAAGTCGGCAATGATGTCATCAATATGCTCGTTCCCGACTGATATCCGAATCAGATCTTCTGTTACGCCGCTGTCATCTTTTTCTTGATCGCTGAGTTGTTCGTGTGTAGTACTCCAAGGATGTATGGCTAAGGTTTTCGAATCGCCAACGCTATTTAGTGTCAGCTTGCATGCAGCCTTCAAGATAGAAGATCAACTTACTTCGCCAAATTGCTGATCAGCTTAAAACCATCGACGACCTGAGTCCCAGCATCCTGGCCGCCCTTCACGCCGAAAGATAGCACGCCCCCAAATCCTCTTGGTAGGTATTTCTTCGCCAATGTATGTGATTGATGACTCTCCAGTCCGGGATAGCTGACCCAAGCCACATTCTCATTCTTCTCCAACCATTGTGCCAGCTTCAACGCATTGTACGCATGCCGCTCACACCTCAAACTCAGCGTCTCGATCCCTAGCAAGAGTTGTTGCGCAGCAAATGGGTTCAGCGCGCTGCCCAGATCCCGCAATATCTCGACGCGCACGCGGATGGCGAAAGTGATGGGGCCAAATGTATCCCAGAATTTGAGGCCATGGTAGCCTTCCGCAGGGTCATTGAAATGTGGGAAGCGTTTAGCGTTCTTCCCCCAGTCGAATTTGCCACTGTCGACGATGATGCCACCAATTGTTGTGCCGTGACCTCCGATCCACTTTGTGGCAGAGTGCACCACGATATCGGCACCGTGATCAATCGGTTTGATAAAGTATCCTCCCGCGCCAAATGTGTTGTCAACCACGACCGGAACTCCGTGCTTGTGCGCGACTGCTGCAATCTTTTCGAAGTCTGGGACATTGTATCTTGGATTGCCGATGCTTTCGAGATATACCGCTTTTGTCTTGTCGTCAATCAGCTTCTCAAATTCCTCAGGATCATCACCCTTGACGAACTTCGTCGTTATGCCAAATCGTGGCATAGCAACCTTGAGTTGATTGTACGTTCCTCCATAAAGATTCGAGGTGCTAACGATATTATCCCCCGTATGAGCCAATGCCGCAAACACCATGAATTGGGCTGCTTGGCCCGAAGAAGCTGCAATAGCAGCAACACCGCCTTCGAGAGCCGCGATTCGCTTTTCGAAGACGTCGACGGTTGGGTTCATGATACGAGAATAGATGTTTCCAAATTCTTTGAGGCCGAACAGGCGGGCACCGTGGGCACTGTCGTTGAAGACAAAACTGGTTGAGGCATAGATGGGGACTGCGCGAGCGTTTGTTGCTGGGTCGGGCTCTTGTCCAGCGTGCAATTGGAGGGTTTCGAACCTCTGCTGGGGAGGTTCTTCGGAGCTCATTTCGGCTGCTGTGTATGATATTTTGGGAAAACAACGTGGGTTTTGGCACAAAATTGTTCAATTGGATGTGAGAAGCAGAATGATGATAAGGAAAGCGAATTGCAAAGACAGGAGCAGAAGAGCTACATGTCAGCAGACTGAGCTGTATTTTACTTACGTGAACCCCACGGTGTATGTCCCACCTCAAGTCCCCGCGTTCTGTTTTAGCGTGGAGCACGTCATCCCTACAAGCACGCAACCCACGCCCGACCGGGAATGAGCCCTCTGCCCGTTTCGAAGCTGTAACATGACTGTCGAAATGTCAAAAGTGCAAACACGAAAGTTTTGGACTTGCAGCATTCAAGATGCACGTGCTTGAACCTATCTTTGCCAAGAGATTACAGGGTCTGATCGCTGGCATGAAAGCCGATCCCTCCTTGCCATAGAGTTTCGCTTAGAGTACTCTGCAACGAGAAGGGTCTCATTGACCGGGCGAATATCAGTTCTCATTGCGCAGGCAGTCTCAGTCCTTGAAGGGCAGGTATTTGCACCTATCTTTCCCTTCCTCCATGACGCATTTGTGCCTCGAGTGGATACTTGAATCCCATGGACACAATGGCCCGATGAGCTCGATATCTGGTCTACCTCGCTCTCCCTTCGTCCATTTATAGCTTGTGTCCTTTTCTGTCCCACGATTCCAGGTCTGTACGACCATTACTCCTGTGTCGCCGTCACCCAAATCATCCTCCCAGACCCTCGTAACCAATTTAGCAAGACGTAAGTACTTCAAACCTGGCAAGGCTTCCTTGATCATGGTCCCAACCTCCGACCAGGACGCAGCTTGATAGGTTTCGTAGAACATCACACGTCTGAGTTCGAGCCTCTCCAAGGTATTGCGGTGTGCTGCGGCAAAAGCATGGAATCCTCGTAGGAATAGTCCACAATTGACCAGTGTCAATGAATTGAGATAGGGGAAGATAGCTGTGTTGTCGAGGTCGTCGGCATCCACTAGTAATTTGTCAACGTAGACGCTTGTACTACTTCCGACTCCGTACCCATAATCGAATAATCCTGAACCCCAGTCGCTGGATTCTAGACGCAGAGTTTTGAGATGTTTGAGGCGCCTGAGACAAAGTTTCCGAAAATCCATAAAGTCCTGATGTAGTAAAGGAAGGCCGACAGAAGAATATAACATCCCAGGGTCCCATACATCCAGGTCTAGATGTCGTAGGTTTACAGGCATTCGTGATGAGATAATGTCAAGATTCTTGCTCACATTAATCGCGCGAAGCCTCATGCTCGTAGTTCTCTCTGTTGTGAGTCCCAGCAGCGTTAGCAAGCCCTTTTCAAAAGCACCTTCGTTTGATATGACTGGAAGTTGGACCTCGTCTACAGCGTCGATGCCGATCTTGTCCAGAAGCTCTTCCCCTTCTTGGATCGTATTCTCGTCGCAATGGGCATACAAGCCATGCTCAAGGTGTTGAAGATTTGGTAGCATCTGTACGACCTCTTGCAAAAATTCGTGGCGCTGGATGATGCGGGATGGATCGAAATCATCCTTCTGTCCCTCACGCCGGGCTAGCAGATTTCTCTGAATGTGGTGGCCGACCCGCTGATCGTATGAAGGGTTCCATGCGCAATCACTCTGGTCGACACTAGCTCGGTGAAAGAATTTGTTGTGATTGCTGACTGGCCGAACGACCCTGACGAAGGGCAGGGCATTTAGCTGTAGGCGTTTCACATGTTGCGCAAGTCCTGGGTTAGATTTGGCAAAGCTCATCAAGCTATCTCCACGTTTAGCAAGAGACGACCCGAAGATTATCGATTGGTTGTGATGTACTTATCAGAAGAAGCTGCTTCCTCAAGGGTGAGTTTAAAAGCCACGTTCTCAAAGAGCACAGGAGTCGTAATCGCTAGAAGCTACAGCGACACGTATATCAGACCTGATCTTGTTGAAGTATATAATAGGTTTTTGCTTTACCGATGAACACACAAGTCGAGTATTCTGAAGATCCTTTGTAGCAACAGGATCGAAGTAATTGATCCTCCTGTCACATAGGCATTTGATGATATGATTGAGGACCTCGACCGGAAGCAAATCTAGAGCTGCCATCGTATCAGTGTCGACAGCAGAGGCTCTCTTGAGATCTTTGTGGATATGATCGGGCTGGGTGAGGTCTTGGAAGAAGAGGTGGGGCTATTAAGAGTTTGTGTTACACAAGAAGAGCTCATATACGAGACTTTTGCGTAACGTATTGAGCAGTGATTCGTCAGAAATGGCGACCCTCTGGTGCATGGAACACGTAAGTCACTGCCGAGATTGGCTCGACTAGAAATATGCTAAATTACATCTCGGACACCAACAGGGGCTATCTAAATAAGTTCATCTTCTGGAGGTTCGTCGTAGTCGCAATGCATAGACGAGACGAACAACAAAGTCGCAGCCTTAAACAAATCATCCTCTTCACCTGAAGTGGCAAGCAACATTCAAAGATCAGGATACGATAAGACAAGGATAAGTATCGCCTAAAGTACATCTACTTTAGTATCAGTGGAGCTTTGCACCATTAAATACTTACTATAATCTCTTCGTGGTGCTTCGAATGTCAATTTCGACGACAGATTGGGACTGTTTAGCCCAACAGACACAATAGGAAGCTACATGAGGCCAGTAATAGACCAAGAGTATCTGATTCACAATCACACCAATTCTGACCATTGCAGGTGTTCGAGCGGATTGGACTCTCGGAGAACATCGAGCTAGACAACCGACACACGGTCATACAAATGGGGAGGAAGCAAAACAGTACTTTCACACAAGGCTTTCGTCCTCGAAATGGTTTGATATGAAAATATCCACAGCATAACAACATCTGGTATTCTCAACTGGTCCCGGAGGATCCAAATGTGTCAAGATAGGCGGCGCTGAAGCAAGTCATTTTGAGGAATGCCACGGATTTGAAGCCTGTGGCAGACCACAATCCCAGTCAAGGACCGATAATCAATGGCTCTTCCAGCTCTAGTTTCAGCTTCGATACAGAAAATCGCTGCTCAAGTAAAGACCATCTCGTGCTCAAGTGGGCTCAACTTGAGCAGCGAAGACAGCCAACCACCATGCATCTTGAGCAAGCTTTGACCCCTTAACCCCTGCAGCTTCCCCGGAATTCCCCACATTCTTGGCAGCACTTAGCGTCATCCCGAGTCCCTGCTTCCACTTACCTTAGCCCTCGAGCCCACAACCAGGTCGCAAGAGCGCGTGACAGCTCCAAAACATGCTTCTGTCAGCTCTACATCGATCATAACGACCATCAGACATAACTCCAAGAGCAACATCCAGTCCACCTCTCCGTGCAAAAGAGCCACCAAGCCTTTGCAATTTTCCCATCTCCGTATCAAAGCCCGGCCTCCTCAACAGCAGAAAAGCAAAATATGCTAAACCTCAACCTCCCATTGCGCTCCACACAAGCCCTCCTCGCCATTATCTCCATCGGTCTCAATGGCTACGGTAATTCTATACATTTTCCCACCTCTGACGCCTTCTCCCTCTCCATCCTACATACATCACACTCCCACCTCGCAATCCCTAACAATCCACAGTATCCTCCTGGTATCACGCACACACCCGCCCCTCCTCCGCCCCATCTAGCGGTTCATTCCTAATTTTCGTCGCATGCTGGACCCTCCTCGTCCTCCCTTACCTCTTCTTTAATCCGCCACTATCGCAGACGCGCCAGAATAAGCCGAGTGGGAGATACTTTGATAAATATGCCGTGCTGGGATTGGATGCTTTTACATGCTTGTGAGTCGTCCCTGGAGCTATACTATGCTGCAGCGCGATCAGCGAAATTTGGGAAATGATTTAGAGAAGCTAACACGGGATCTCCTAGGCTCTGGTTCGCAGGCTTCATCGCCCTTTCAGCGTTCAAGAACAGCCTCATCATCTGCGGCGGTCATGTATGTTCTACCATGATCGGAGCCGTAGTCGTTGGCGCATTGGCTTGGTTGGTATTCCTTGCGACCACGGTGTTGGCGGCGTTGCATGTGGTGAGGACAAGGGGTGGGAAGGGGAGCGTGCGGAATCATGATGGCTGGGCTGGAGGGCGGCAGGCGACTGCGGAGGTATGAGAATGGGACGATTAGGCTTATGAGCAAGATACGAGAGGACATGTAGGAGATTTTTGGGATGCTTGTGTGGTTTGTTGAGATGGCGCTTGGGTACTTGGAGTGTGTTGCTTTGGATATGGGAATGTTTGCCCGCGCGTATACCCTTCTGCTCGCCAGAGATGATATTGGCGAACTTGTTTTGCGTACATATGACCTGCTGGACTGATGTTCGATCCGACAGGAGAGCTGGGAGCTTGGAGGTTCTGACGAAGTAAAGAGTAACGAAGCAAATCACGAAATAATAGGCTGTCATCAGTAGAGTTCATTGTGCTACAAATGCCCGCTATGAGGATTATCATCACGGTAATACCTATCATAACAGCAACCGAGAAGATAGCTCTATCTAGACATGCGCAGCCTACGAACAGGGCAGGGTATCTAAATAAACACTCATAGTCATATCGTTTAAACCCCATTCATACTCCTTGTGCACGTCCAGCAAAACGCTGCCTTTAGCTATTACCAAGCGACGAACCCTTAGTTAGGAGGCCGCAAGATCAATACAGCTCTTGTTCCCATTTCCTTTTCCCCGATCTTGCCATCTTGATTTCATCTTCGCCGAGCCTTGGCCACCAGTAGTTTTCCTCCACCATTTCGCTCTCGGGTAGATCAGAATCGCTGGAGGGGTCAAGGTCCGATACTTTGGAGGAGGTAGATTGGACCAAGCTTTTGCTAGGTCGTACGTTTAAGGATAGCTGCGATCCAGTAGGCGTACCACTGATGCTAGGAATCTTGCTCATTGAAGATGAGTGAGGGCTGCCTGAGTTCGATGCTGCCCGTAGCATGAGGGACTCTTTCAGCCGCCCAAGGATGAGAGCAGTCTTCCTGTTTTCTTCCGGCTTACGCTTTTCCCTTTCCTGGACTATCATGTTTCTCCTCTGCTCAAGAAGAGCACGCCGACTATTACAAATTTCGTCACGTCGCTCGCCATGCCTAGAATACGGCTGCTCATTATCAACCTCAGATTTTAATCGGCCTCTACTGTTTGGATCTTTGGGCTCTTTTCGAAGATGGATAGCATATGGACCCTGATACCTTGGACCTTTGCCAACGCCAAGCTCAGCGTGATATTGCAACTGTCCAGATCTGATGAGCTGGTTCGCGGCATCCGTACCCTCTGTTCCTGGATTGTCATCGGCTTCGGCCGATCTCCGTCCGCTGCCATCGGGAGCTCTAACGAGAGTAATAGCTTCCTCTTTGCAAGTGCTACCGCGGTTATACAAGCCTGTTCGGGGCCCACACGGAGCAGACGACAGTATATGGACACCACCGTCTGCGTCGCCCACCAGTAGGTGGGTACCGTCGGGGGAGAAAGCGCCACTCTGGACACCTGCCCCAAACTGGGCCACGTTTCGAACTAGTACATCCTGAGGGTGTCGTCGAATGTCCCAAGCCTTCACCATACCATCCGATGATCCCGTGTAGAAAAGTGTGCCTCCAAGCCCCCAGAGACTCATCATCACCCCTGTGTCGGCTTCCTCTCCGTGGTCCCATCCAACGATTGGTCTACCATGTCTGAGGCGATGAAGAGGTTGGTCTGGCCGCCGGAAATCCCAGATGAAGGAGGTGCCATCGGTGCAGCCTGCGGTAACGATGTTCGAGTCTACTGGCGAAAAGGTAATGTCCTGCATGTCCGTTGCGGAGCACTCATATTCCATCGTAAAGTGTTTGCTGTGTCGGACGTCCCATGTTCGGACTACGCTCTTGGTGTTGAACTTATCAGTGATTGCTTGACCTGGCGCACCGCCTGTAGCGAAGAACGGCTGCGTTGGGTGCCAAGCCGCTGCGTACACTGATTGTGATGATGGAGATACTTTCACGGATTGCAATGCGTTAGCGTCCCATAGTATCATATGGCCTTCTCGACGATCTTTTTCCAAATCATCACTCCATTGCTGAAACCCAGCTAGTAGCAGGTGACCCGTTTGAGGGGTAGAGCCCCACCGCAGGCATTCCGGATATATCTGTCGAAGTGGCCTCTTCTGCGCACGGTCTGACGAGAATTGCGTACGACAAAGTGGACCACCAGATTCTTGGGAGCAATAGATTCGAATAGGATCCTGAATACACTTCGAGCCTGTCGCAAACAGCCCTGGGGTCTGTATGGAAGTCTCAATACTGGTGACCCACGCATTGTGGGTGAGAGTAGCCGTGCAGCGCTTCCGTGGTACGTCCCATTCCTTTACGGTTCGATCGTGACTTGCAGTATACATGCGATTACCAGCCGAGGAGAACGCAATTGAGGCGACAGTCTGGTAAACCATTGGGTCACAAGCCTCGTATACAGCTTGAGTGGCATTTGGGCCAGTGACGATTGTCTCTGGTCTTGGGCGGTCTACCCTATGATCAGGTAACTCCGTCAAAAGATTGGACTTGAGCTCCCCTAGGAGTAAGTTACATGGTCGATTATACTGAAGGTCTTCTTCATTTGTGTGTGCAGCGGCGCCGACAGCCCACGTGGTAGAGTCCGGCGCCCATGCAGCCGCGACAATGTCGCCAGAAGCGCCCTTCCAATATCGCCAGGGTTCAATTGTCTCTGCATTTCTTAGACGAAGCCCGCCGATATGATGTCCTCCAGAACTCAAACCAAGCTCTCGACGACGCAACAACGAAGACGTCGAGTGCTGAGGCCTGTATGCTGGATCGACAACCCTGGTCTCAATCCTCACAAGCTTCGACCTAGCGACATCGGTATGCTTTACAATCTCCTGATTCTCAACGAGATAATACTGGTCTTCATTGGTGATGTGAAATCGCATTGGACTGGTACATGGGCGGTATGTAGTGGAGTCAGTCGTGATTAGTTTCGCAGCAAGCCTCTCAAGTTTGGGATCTAGTACCGTATCCAGAGTTCTATGCACGGGTGAAAATTCCCTCCTTAGAGGCTGAAGCAGAGAAGACGCCATCTGCCGCAAGGAGTACGCTTGGGCTGATTCCGAAAACGATGGAGGCTGGTGATCTTCGTCAGGCGCATCTACGTCATGCGCGTCGTGGCTCATCGCTGCTGATGATTGCTGATATTGCCTTTCCGTATTACGTTTCGGACGAGACATGGTCGCACTAACGTTATTGATGTACTTTTCAAAGACCTGGAGCTGGGAAGGAGATGCTTCGCCCGAGGCAACTATCTGGGTTAATTCTTTCAAGATCTGATCTGAGTTGATGCGCTTCGCCAATTCGTATTTAAGAGTGTCTTGTGAAGGCGCTTTTTCAAAGGGTTTAGAAGCTTTAGACAACCGATGAAATTCCTCGCCCTCGTGATATTTTGCGCCTACACTTTCGATTGACATTTGTCGATGTGAAGCTGAGTCGGATGCTGCGAAGGGAGGCGGTCTAGATTTGGCACTCGCTGTTGGCGGCCTGATAGGAGTGTAAAACTTGTTTCCTCGTCTTCGACGTTGGGCTGGGAAGCGCCCACGATCGAACCCTTCGGGAAAGGGCTCGTCAGACGCAAAACTAAGGTCAAAGATATTCTTAGTCGGTGATGGATGGGGCGAGGTTGGAGTGACTGGTTGCCTTGGCGCTGCAAGCGAAGAATTCTTCACCTTGGTCATGCCCTGGAGTGAACTTGTCTGAAGTGAATCATCTTTGATGACCCTTATTCTCGAATCTACATTACCAAATTCGTCATGCATACATCGATTCTGAACCCGCATGTTAGCTTACAAACAATCACTACCAAGGTACCAAACTAACATGGCGTTTTTTGCAATCAGGGCAGGCTTCTGTCCGTACAAAGCTGGTCGTTCCTTGAGTGGGGAATACGCCAATGTTAAGTTCGACGTTAGGAATGTTGTCGCCAACATCGTTATCGACAAACTCAGGATCACTCTCAAGTGCTTGGTCTTCCAAGGTTTTGACATATTGGGAGAGGTTCGTGATCGTAATTCCTCTGGACTCCTTGGCGAGTTGGGGTGTAAATAATGTTCCAGCACTAGCTACTGGCATGCGATGGTCTATTGATGACTCTGCTGATGAACCTTGCTCGGCTTGAATGGATTTTGTGGTTGAATGATCTTGCCCATCAGAGAGGCCCTTCGGATTTGCAACGAGCGCTAAAGATTCCTTGACTCGCTGCTTGAACCGACGCTTCACAATAGGCTTGATTCGTTCCTTCTGACTGTCATCGGGCTGTGATAAGCTTCCGGATACGTACGGCGCCAGCTCCTGCTGCATAACATCATTGGAAACCTGGAAATTGGATAAGCTCCTCCCACACTCGTAAAGATCATGTTGTTTTAATAATAATTGCGACTCACGTTTCTGCCAATCGAGTTTAACTCATCGTCCGATATCCTCCCCTTGTACTTCGCCTTGTAATGCTTCTGTGCCTTTTTGATCGCAGGATAAACAACTACCTCATAGATCTTGGTGACTGCAGGGCTCACAGTAGTGGCGGGACCAGATGTCGAATGCGACCCTTCTTTAGCTGAGGCGACGACTGTGGAGACCCGAAGAGTGGACGCTGGCGGCGGCCTTGTCACGGGATGAGTCTCTTCGGGAATATCCAACGAGTCTATGGCTTCACCAGTCTCGGATCTTTGCATCGCTTGTTGAGATTTACTCAATCCCACGTTATCGAAATGAGAGCCTTGATCAATGTTCGATGTTGCATTGGCTACATCGTTTATAGCCGTACGTGCAAAATGCTGAAATATGCTTGACTGATTGCGAGCGAGTCCAGAATCTCTTTGGATGCGTAAAGCAGCCTGCGCTGTATCTGGCTCGGGAGGTTGCGCAGTATGCTGAGCTGTGCTCGTAAGGTCATTACTTTCATGAGCAGGGCCATGAATTCTGTCAGATTCGTGCAGCTGCGATGATGCAGTTCTGGGCAATTTTAGTGGAGGCGCACCGAACATAGAGGTGCTTGATAGCTTCCGCTTGTTGGGCGAGGTATAGCTTGGTGGTGTGTTCTTTGCACGAAGCTTGTCTCTTGACGCTGGCATTGAATTCGCTCTTTCCTGATGCATGATGTCCCCGGCGCCGCTCTCGTTGTATTGCCCTCCATTCTTAGAGTGCCGACCGGAAAACGGGGAGTGATTTGGTGTCCATTCATCTTTCTTGGGTCTACCTGGCTTCCTCGGAGACGTGGTCCCAGCTTCTAGTCGAGCTTCGAGGGGGTTAAGAATCTCATATGAACCAGCTATTGCTCGACGTGCATCCCGAGCCGCTGCACGAGGGATCCGGTTGCTAGCTTGCACCGGGTCTGAGCATTCTGGGGTGGTAATTGGTGTATCACGCCTTGATTGCTCACTGCCCGACTTGTTCTCTTCGTGGTCAGAATCTAGAATGTCCCACACCGTTCTCTGAACTTCATGACCACCACTAGCCGAAAAGAGCTGTCCAAGTTCTGATCCTGATCTAAGAGGTTTTGTATGGGATAAAGGCCGTGGTGAGGGTGTGACCTCTAAATTCATGGGCCTTTGGAGGACATTCGACACAGTTCTGGCTATCTGATCTCTATATTCAGACTTTCTGGCACTGGTGCCGGGATGCAGGGTGTCACGCTTTTCCAAGATCTCATCATCTCCCGTAAGATCAATGATGCTGATAGCTCCAGACATGTGAGCGACTGCCATTATTTAGAGCTTGTGCATTAGATGCCTTGCTTGCCGAATCCAGATCATGATGAATAAGGTATTGGAGAGGCTGGTTCGAAAGGTTGGGTGAAAGTGAGGTTCACGCTGGTAAAAAGGTGATGTAAGAGGTACGAGGAAGCCATTGGCGTGTGAATCATCAATAGAAGAGCTTGAGTGAATTGAGGTCTCATTGAAACTTGAAGGTCAAGGACGTGATTTGCGCGTCGTGATCGGAAAGGATCCCGAGGTTTATCCACGTTAGGGCTTGTAATATCGAGCCCTCTCGGCCCTATTAGGCATGACCTTGGGCTCACCTCACAACTTTAGACGATGGAAAGCGCATCTCTGTCTTTAAACAGACACGATCCGGCCTTCTCGGCCTGACTGCACCTCAATTGGTGCAATGAGCTCCAACGATACGCAGACATCGCCTTTGTACGTGTGTTAGGCTGACGGCGGGACCAGCAACACAAGCCATGTTCTATTGAGCATTGGGTTCGAAAATGTGACGAGCAGAGAGTACATAATCTTGAAGACTTCATTACGTGCTAGTGTCTGCTGACTATTTCTGTGGTATAGATTTTGGCGGGGCTTTCAAGGCTCCAAAGACAATTGCGCAAACTCCCAGCATGCCAGCACCTCCTATAGCGTATGCAACGTCCCGACCTGCCCACCAATACAACGTACAAAACAGCAGAGGACCGCAAGATCTTCCTACTTGGCCTTAAGAAAGTATTAGTTTCGTAAGACAGAGTCTACCCAAGAATCACTCACCCCAGCTCCTATGATTTCCTAATTTTCCTCCTCTTTCGCTTTCTGCAGCCTCAAAGCTGCTCAAGCTATTTAGTCCTGTCACGACGGTAGCGGTTGTGACAGCTAACAGCGTAGCTGCTCCCCATAGCCCAGCTTCAGTGGTAAGTCGGCCCAGCACGAAGAAGCTTGCAGCACACGCCGCTACCCCGAGTTGCACAACTCGAAGAGGGTGCAGTCGCCTTGTCACTGATCCTTGCAGTATCGACGCGATCAAGCCCATATACCCGAGAAGCCTTCCTGATTGTGAAGAAGTGTATCCGAATAGATCGTAAGTCATGAAAGGGAGAGAAAACTCCATGCCACTGAAAAATAATATGAAAATGAAATGTGTGAAGTTTAGTAGCGTATGAGAATTAGTGCGTATGTGAGTCTGGTGCTCCTCCGCGATCTTGATCACAGATCCGTTAGTTACTGGTCTGGCTCTTGTAGATGGTAGTGTCTCCGGCAAGTAAACATATAGATATGCGGTCTCAGTCACTATCAAGAACAGAGAAAACCCAGCGGCAGTTGCGAATGGATTCGCCACCACCGTCTCAATGTTTGCCAGTGCGGCCCCCAGCGCAGGCCCAAATGTAAAGGCAATGGAAAAGCATACGCCGACCAAGGCCATCGTAGCGCCCCGTTGTTTGTCGTCACTGATATCGGCAGCCATAGCTGTAGCTAGTTGTACGTTCCCCTCACTCAAACCTCCAACCACACGGCTTGCCAGAAATGTACGGAAATCGGTCGCTGCCACCCACAAAGCGACTGACGCAATATTGCCTGCCATTGACCAGAGCAATGCCGTTCTCCTTCCATATTTATCCGACAGGGTGCCAATGACAGGTGAGGCAATGGCTTGGAGGAAGGAGAACAGTGAGCCCAAGGCGCCACCAAGGAGGACTATATCGTAACGATCGCTGATGGGCCGAGAGAAGGATTGTTTGTAGGCATTGAGACCGGTAAAGACACGGTTGAGCAGGGATGAGGAGTCATTAGGGGCTTCGAGGTTGCGATAAAACTCGAGCAACTTTGGGAAGAGCGGGAGGATGAACGTGAAGGATATCTGGAAACTAAGCATACTGTTCCTGATGAATGGAGCATAGGCTTACCAGATCCAGTAACAAAGAGATGAAGATGACACGCAGGATTTGCTTTCGTTTAGCTGGAGATACTGGCGTAGCAGACATGGTTTAGACAGGACTTTTTGAGGTATTGCTAGCGAAAAATGGAGCCATCAAAGAGCACAGAACTTGTGAAATGCAGCGAAGCGTTCACTGTCGGATGACGGCGTAGAGAGAAAGGCGGAGTCTGTGGTGTCTAGGTCAGTGATGCCTCAAGCACGACATCTGCTAATTGATTGTTCACATCATGCGTTAGACCGAGGCTAGATTGCTGAATTAGGTAGGTAGGCCAACCACTAGAACCATGGAAGTTAATAGTTCTAAGGCTTGGTGGGTGGGTAGCTTCCCGATCCCGCCCCTCGAGCCCCTGTGCG
>JASZXT010000391.1:0-25088 GCA_035521555.1 Lecanoromycetidae sp. Uapishka_2
CCCTCATATGCTACGCCAAACACCTTATGTACTTCATAGTGCCACTATGTCCATCTCGTAAAATCAAGACTCATCAGCAGCTGATTCATCTCTGCCATTCCGCCCATGGCAACCCTACCTGTCCACTCGTCGCCTTCGACGTAGGTAGAGGCATTGTTAGGCATAGGATACGACACGTTAGCCGACTCATGCGTGTTTCCGTACTTCTCTCGCAATCGCTTGATCTCCCGAAGTCTGGCGCGCCAGCTGGAAATGTACTTCCCCTGTCCACGAACTTCGGACCAGACCTGGCAGAATACAGAAGCGTTCAGTGCTAGCTGGCGGACGAAGCCCGGCAGCGCCTCCGCTGATATGATTTTCGGACTGGACGTGGGAGAAAGGTATGGAAAGTCCGGTGAGCAGAGCATTTGGACTTTATAGTAGCCGTAGAGGTCTGATGCAGAAGCTTTCGGCCCGTTTGCGTAGTAGTCGTAGCCAGAAATATTTGCTATGGAAGATGACCTGCTTGACGTATGAGCCTCAGGTGAAATGACAATGTTGACCTCGTTGAAATCTGACGGAAAGGTTTGAAAGTCGAAAGGCTGGCCAGAATCATTGTATATAATCTTAACACGATCGTTGCCAATGTGTCTCTTTTTACTGTCGCTGTGGGGGTCGTTGGTAATATCAGTCGGCATCATTGTGGTTACGTGGAAGACGATCTCTGTGACTCTGTCACGCCATGCATATGTATGAGTCCCGTCGGTATTTGATTCACGGTCGAGGCCCTGAGTATTGAAGATGGCACCCTCTAACTTGACAGACGTGCCAAGTCCTGATAGAAAAGACTTGTAAGCCTCTGTTCCGCGAGTGTTTGCAAGGATTTCGGCTTCGGACTTTTGCCCTTCGCTTATGTAAATGACACCAGCCTTATGCCCATCGACCGTGTCAATCCTATCGAAGTTTCTGAGGACCCGTTGTGTAAATTCGTCATCTGGAAGCACGACTGGCTGTAAGGGAATAGGCACAGGTGCGATAGTGGAAGCCAGCTGAAGGAACATGTGGTTGGGATATACATCAATTAACTCCCTTGCAAGCGGTTCGGATTCATTGTTGGCTTCTCGCACATGGTGTTCGGGTAATGTGGCGGTAGTATGGGAATATAGCGCATGTGTAGTACCTGACGCTTGTCTCTTGGTGAACTGCCCCGTGTTTATACCTGGCAGGATCTCCAGGGTGATAATGCTCATGCCGAGTAGCCACGTCTTCTTGATCGAATTTTGCTCAGGATCCTTGAAAGCTACAGCAGGTTCGGTCTCTCCCAGGTCCGAATATGCAGTTCGATGCATCATGTCTAGAATTACTTGACTTTGCTCGTCCAATGTCTCAATTTCGGACCATTCTTTCCCTGGCTTCTCCTGCCAACCCAGCTCCTTCGCGATCCAGCCAACATGCTGCGATCTTTGTCTTACGCCAATAGACAGAAACCAGAAAGTGATGACGTGATAAGCCAGTGTATACACGTATTCGGAAAGGTCACCTGCAGTATCGAGAGGGTCATTCAGCTCCGACGTGTGTGTGGCCTTCCCAGACATTCCGCTTTGATGACTCTTGCGCTGACTGCTACGTTCTGATGTAGCGCCTGCATGCTCCTGACTTTGTTCCCGAGCAGATTTGATGAATTTCGTGCATATGCCGAATACTGTTCTGAAGAAAGAACCGTCGTCTCCTTGGCCTCTAGGGTGAGTCTCGGGCAGCTTCGCTGTGGCACTCGAGCAAGCGCTGGGGAGCCGAGCCAGACCCAAAAGGAACTCAAGGATATCCACGGCCAAATCAGCTTGGGTGATCCTTTGCGACATCTTTTGTATAATAGCAAAGATGTGCCTATCGATGACGGAAGGAATCTCATGGCAACATAGTGCTAAGGCATCAATACAGCATTTCCCGACTCGGTCCCACTTGTTGATACCCGTTGAGAAAGTGCGCACAGCGCTATCTAGTTCGCGTCGGCTAAAGACGTCGTTGTAAGCCACAAGCACAGTGAGAATGTGGAACAAGCAGAGCGCAACGTCTCCTGCGGAAATACCTGTGTGCTGTGGGGGCATGTAGAACGAGCTCTTCTCAAGCTGGGTAGTCAATATGTTGTGTAAGGTCTGAAGCTGTTTGACATGCCGCACAAACAACAAACGGTTGCTTAGCTGGGACGGCAAATGGACTAGGACGTAGACGTAGATCTCCCAATCACTGCCTTTGTCCAGTATATCGATGGCATTATCTAGCCAAGAGCTGACATCTAGAATGATAGCATTCTCCCTGTTAGCCTGCCGCAAGTATAAGATCTCGTTTGGTCCCGCTTGTTGGTGCTCAGGTAGCCTCTTGAACCATTCGCCATGAACCTCAAGAGACAGCTTTTCGCGCTGTCCATTTTCCCTCATACTGGATGACCTCGTAGCTGATCGTGACCGTACAACCCGTGTCATGTCAATCACACTGGATCGCCCTAGGCGTAACGGCTGCTCATGCAACGAGGTTCGATTCGAAGATGTTCGTATAGATTCCGGTGAGATGTTTGTGTCTTCTCTGTGGTAAAGAAAATTGGCCAGACCATGAAAGTCTGGGTGAGACACAAGCTCAATAGCGTGCTCAGAATCGCTCCTCAACCGGATCAGAAGATCTATAGCTTTTAGTCTAATACATGTTGCCTTCGTAGGTGCTGCAGCTAGTAAGACTAAGCTATAGATCTTATTGACTTTTGGCAAAGATTTCATCAGGCAATTTACGAAGGCTCTGTTCAGGCAGTCAGCTGCAGATTCAGGGAATGCTGTGGACGTTAGAGGGCCAGGAAACGAAGTCTTTAATGCATTTCCAATTACCATGAGCAGGCTTTCGAACGGCTTTTCGCTCAGATTAGAACCGGACACGTCAAGTAAATTGACCAAGGACTCAACAATCGAGGGAGGAAGGTCCTGCTCGCAGGCCAATCTTCGGCAGGCATCATCAAAGTACTCTTCTAGGATAGCCCTGTTCTTGGGGTCGGGCATCAGTTCTGATAAGAGGTCGTTGCATATATTGAGGACCAGAAGGCGTGAGCTTTCTGGCCTCTTCGGGTCCACGAGTATATTCTCGATTACTATCTTTAGGTGCAGCGCCCATCCATTTTCATTTGGACGAAGAAGGCCTTGAGTCCACATTAAATGAGCAGCAAAATCCCAAATAGATGGCGCTTGCACCGATATGCTTACTAGAACTCTAGCAAGGAGTATAGTCATAGATCGATCAAGATCATGCCAGTAAGAAGGTATGCAGAAAGCAATTCGCTCAGCCATACGGAGCAATTCAACAGCTACGTCGTCTGCGGTCTTCCAGTTCCTTGCTCGAGCCGCTAAGAAAGACTGATGTATTTGCGAGGAGCCAGTGGTCCAGCTCTCTTCGTTTGAAGTGGTAGTAGGAGCGCGCTCTTCGGTGGTTTCACTCATAGCATCAAGCTTTGTACTCAAAATTACCCAATCAACTTTATCAAGCGAACGTACAATATTTTCATTAAATAATAACGCGTTGATGGTCTGTAAAGCCTCAAAGTGCAATTCAGGGTAATTAGAGGAGACTGCGCCAAGTCCCGCCATGAGTGACTGCATATGATAGATGAGTGGTGTTCCAATGCTATCATCACCCGCGAAGCGTCCAATAGTGATCAGGCTCCCGCGAATGATCGTGGCCAACCTGGTCGGGTCCAATTCAGTAGATCCTTCGTTTAAGATGTTGACTGTGATCTCTACTGTAGATTCCTTGTGTTTCGATTCTACTAGGTAAGAAAAGCATTTCCAAAGCTCTTCTTCGAATTTTATATTGGACAGTCCGTAGATCGTGCAAAGCATATGAACGTATGATTCTAGACTGGATGACGGGACCTGCGTATGGGCTGTGATGGCATGTAAGACCTTGACGACGCCATGCATATCCTTTTTCGAAGTTGTTCTTCGAGCGATAACAGTAAGTCGTTGAATCAAATTTTCCAGATGTGTGTTTCGGAACGAATCAGGATTATGCGTTATAACGTCAGCAACAAAGTAGAAGATGTCTCTTAGGCCTTTCACTTCACCAAGCATTGTTTTTGAATGCCCACGCTGGGTCTCATTTGACATTTTAAGACTCGATACTTCGCGACTGGACTTTTGTGGCACTTTGCTGGCCTCGGCATAGTGTTCCCTAGCTTGCGTTGCAGCGAAAAAGCAATCGTTGAGCAGGATATTCAGGTAGTCAATAAGTTCGGTTCCAAACGATCCAAGGTCCCGGCCTCCTGAAGTAAGAGTATTCAATGCGGATATTTGCAGACTCACTTCCGATGCATGAATTGGAGTGATTATCAGTGAGAAGATTTTATAGCGGTCCTCCAAATCTCTCGAGCAAGATGCGGAAGCTCCAAGTAGGGCAAAGCCCGTTCTTCGAGCATGCAGAGGAGCATCTTCGGTAGTTAAATCTTCAGCCACGGTCCACAAGGTTCTGACAGTATCATCAGAGCGATGTTGAATCTCGTGGCAAAGCTCATTGGCCGCCGAGATCCGCTCATCGAGAGCTCTATCTGGGTCTAATTCTTTTAGACACCTGATTTTGAATACTTCGTCAGAGCCTGAAACACCGCTCTTCCTCCCAACCTGCGTGCCTCTCAAGGGAGATAATGGTCCGTCTCTATCAGACGTATTGACATCTTCCTGGTTCATAAGGTAGTTGGGGGAAACCCAACAGCGAATTTGAGTCGGTGCTCAGCAGATGCTTCATTCACCAACGGCCTAATAGGAGTATCTTTATTCATGAATAGAAGGGTAGGCTTATTGGCTTTGAGGATTTTCACAGCATTTCAACACGAGTGGTATAAGGGTAAAGTACGCTCTTGGTGGTGCCACCTTCAAGTTGACTCGTGAGTGAATAACCTCGCAAATTTCCTGTTCTATGCTCCCTCCTAGCCTTCTGAGATACATTCGGTGGCCTTATGTTTGAACTCAGTCTCAACCGATCGACCTGGAGGACTCACTTGTAGATGTATCTTGTCGAGCCAATTACTTCACGGTCTCTGAACGGGTCGAGAGCAATCTTTGCCACCAGCGGGATCTAAGCGCTAGCGTTCAATTACGGTGTGCCTTAACATTTCGTCATGCAGTAACATGTAAATAAGGTACCGCACTCAAACTTTTGGGAAACAAAGCTGTTTGAGATCACATTCCAAGCCCGGAGCTCTGTGACGTTGAGGGCGATGGCCGTAGATCTTCAAGGGCTTGTTCGGGTGCTTGAAGCAAGCTTAGATCCTTCACAGAACAAGCCAGGTCTCCAACACTCACTTCTCGGTGTGTCGTATAACAAGCTAACGTCTGCGCACAGCCGAACTTGCCCTTTTACAAGAAGAGAAGAAGCCTGGGTTTTCCTTATCGTTACTTCAAGTCGTCGCTAGAGAAGCGTCTGGGAGTACTGCTCGATTAGCCGGGGCTCTGTACTTCAAGAATTACATCAGGCGAAATTGGAATGATGAAGATGGCAACCATCAGCTCCCTCAGAACGAGGTCACTGCTATCAGACAGGAGCTTATTGGGCTCATGATATCGGTCCCCGCAAACATCCAATACCAGCTTGGAGACGCAATTGGGGTGATAGCAAACAGTGATTTTTGGGAGAAATGGGATACTCTTGTGGATGTGGGTAGTGCCACTGCTGGTCAATCTCCGGACTGTGACAGCACTGACGAATGCTCTAGGATCTGGTTTCTCGTTTGACACCAGACAATCCGAAGGTCAACAATGGAGTGCTGCAGGTTGCGCATTCAATATTCAAGCGATGGAGGCCATTGTACCGGTCGGATGACTTATTTACAGAGATCAACCACGTCTTAGGAAAATTCGGTGCTCCGTTTCTGGCGTTGATAGAGGTATATGATTTCCCTGTATCCGCTTTGAAAGGAAGCTAACCTCTGCAATATTAGAGCACAGACCGCTTAATCGATGAAAACCGGTCGAACAATGTGCTACTCCCACAGCTGTTTGCAACCCTGAACTTGATTATCAAGCTGCTCTATGATCTGTCTGTCCAGGATTTGCCACCAATTTTCGAAGACAACCTTGTAGCAGTGACGACGCTACTCCACAAGTACTTGGTATACGAGAACGATTTATTGAGGTCTGACGACGATACCGAAGCAGGTCCGTTGGAGCATGTCAAGTCAGGTATCTTCGAGGTCATAGAGCTCTGGATAAAGAAGTACGAGGATGCTTTTGGCCCGCATGTTGGACAATTCGTGGGAAGCTCTTGGAATTTACTCACCTCTGTTGGACCGGAGACGAAATACGACTTCCTTGTCAGCAAAGCGCTCCAATTTCTAACCGCTGTTTCGAGCATTGCTGAGCATGCCCAAACTTTCAATAACGAATCTACGTTGAGCCAGGTTGTTGAGCGGGTTATCTTGCCTAATCTGACATTGCGTGAATCCGATATGGAGCTGTTTGAGGATGAGCCTATCGAATTCATTCGGCGGGATCTTGAGGGTTCTGACAACGACACCCGGCGAAGAGCAGCCACCGATTTCCTTCGACAACTGATGGTCAAATTCGAAAACCTGGTCTCAACAGTTGTTTTGCGATACGTCGACCATTATTTGTCTGACTACTCTCGAGACCCGCCAAATAAATGGAAATCAAAAGATACCGCGGTTTATCTGTACTCCGCTATAGCTGCGAAGGGTACGATAACCGCAAGCCAAGGCGCAACAGGCATCAACGACTTTGCAAATGTCATTGACTTTTTCCAGAAGCATGTTGCTAGTGATTTAATATCAGGTTCCAACGTGGAGCCGATCCTGCAGGTTGACGCCATCAAGTATCTATATGTTTTCAGAAGCCAAATCTCCGCTGCCCAGTGGCAGAGCGCTTTTCCCCTCCTAGTAAAACACTTGGGCTCCTCAGATTACGTCGTGTACACATATGCTGCGATTGCCTTAGAGCGTACTATGGCCCTCACGAGCAGCTCAAAACAGCCTGTGATTGGCCGTACTGATGTTGAAGGCCTTTCCGCTGAGCTTCTACAGCATCTATTCGGTCTCATAGAGAAAGATGTTCAGCCGGCAAAACTGCAAGAGAACGAGTTCTTGATGCGCTGCATCATGCGCGTTCTCGTTGTCGTGAGAGAGGGAGTCGTGCCTGTGTGGGAAAGCTTGACTGCACATTTTGTGAGAATCATAGAGATCAGTAGCCAGAACCCAAGCAACCCCAGGTTCTGCTATTATCTCTTCGAAGCTCTTGGTGCTTTCATCAGGTAAGCTACCCTGGGTCCGGTAAATCTTCTGTAGCCAATTTGACCATCATCAGATTTACCGCACCCAAGATTCCTGGAGAGCTGGAGAATCGCATGTACGCACCATTCGCAAGTGCGCTGCAGCAAGATGTACAAGGTAAGCCTTGTTGACATTTATATCGAGCGTCAAAAGACTGACTCTCAGCAGAATTCATACCCTATATATTTCAGCTTTTTGCTGCTCTTCTTGAGGCCAATCCGTCCGGACCACTTTCAGAATATTATCAATCCCTGATACCACCAATTTTGGGCCCTGAATTATGGCTCTCTAGAGGCAATGTGCCCGCACTCGTCCGCCTTCTGACTTCGATGATCCCACGGGATACCTCGCATATGGTAGAAAACAACCAACTGGAAACAGTGCTAGGAATATTTTCCAACCTGGTATCTACGAAAACCAACGAGGTATACGGATTTGAGCTCATAGAATGCATCATTGCCAATTTTCCTCCGTAAGTGGTAGGATCGAGTCCTTAGCGATCACAACGACTAATCAAAGTTATTTCAGAGCCTCTCTAGAGAAATACTACGTTACCATCCTAAACATCCTGTTCACCAGACTACAGAGCTCTAAGACGGAATCATTATCCCTAAAGTTTGTTCGCATTTATCACTTCATCTCTGCTAAAGCGGATCAAGGTCTCGGTGCAGATTTCTTTATCAACGTGGCAGATCAAGTTCAATCAGGGTACGTCCTCCGTGACACAGAATCCACCTCCAAACTTACGTATGCTAACTCAATTGACGCAGTGTCTTTGTTCCAATCTATTTGAACATCATCCTTCCCGATACTCAGAAGCTACTACGACCACTGGACCGCAAGATCGCGGTCATCTCTCTAACAAAGACGTTGACCGACTCTACTGCATTCGCGGAGAAATACAAAAAGGGTTGGGCATACTCGTGCGAGGCCTTGCTCAAGCTCCTTGAAAACCCACCAATACCCCCATCTACCGATGACATGATTGTGGAGCAAGACCCTGATGATATGGCCTTTGGTGTGGGCTTTACACAATTGACGACAATCAAAAGGCCTGCCAGAGACCATTGGCCGGAAATCACGGACGTGAAGAGCTGGGTGGGCGACTATATGAAGGCGGCTGATGCAAAGCACAAGGGTAGGATCACAAGCTTTGCACAAGAGCGATTGTCCCCGGAAGCCGCACGGGTGTTGGCAGCATACATGCAATGATGACCAAGGTCACCGCGACTCGAAAGTGAATGAAATGTAAAGCAGCATACAGAGAGACCTTCGTGTCTGGAACTTGCATAGGTAGATGGAAGGATCAAAAGCGTTGGCCTGAACATTGGCATTCATATTAGACTACATACCCCCTTTGTACCAAGCAAACCGCGCAAATTGAATTAGCCATTCAAAATACTGGCAATAAATCATGGCCTGTGTGATCTCACAAGCGTTATCTATCGCCGCGATGCAGTCCTAATATGACCCAATTGTTGCACCATTGGAATTGTTCCGCGACATGAGTGGAGCGCGTCTGCGCTTCTATCTTCAAATCTACCCCCCACCCATCCTGGTATGTACTTGGGACGCTTCTTCACCCGTCCACGTGTATATGCATCGCAAATAAGCATTTTATTCTACGAAACATCTAATTCTGAAACCCTTCATGCCGTCAACGCTGTCCCGTGTTGCCTTATACCAGCACACCAAGCGTCCTCACGTCTGAGGCCCTCGCAAACAATCATGATAGGTCTTTACCTGTCAAGCTAAGTCCGGCAGCTCGCCGAAAGTATGTAGGTCCCGAATGCTTAAGATTGTAAGGGATCGAAGGACGGGAAAGCCTCATGGCGAAGAGTGCAATAAAGTCCCACGTTTGCTCTGGAGGGGATGTCTTGGAGCACGTCAAGCCGAACAGACATCAACCCGGTCAAGGTATGATATAAAAGTGGTCAACAGGTCCAGCAGCACGCTGGTCTTACGTTACGGTCTTTTACGGAGAGTTGAGCTCTCACAACACATTCTTTACCCACACTCATTTTTGAGCCCCGTACTCGCTGCCAATTTTTCAAAAAATACCTTTGAAAACTGCAATTGTGTTATAACAAAGTCTTGTAACAGACCCAACATAATGTATCAATCAATGATTCTACTCATTAAGCTCATGTCGATACTACTCTCCACATGCTCGGCTACACCAATCCCAAACCCCGTTGAGAAAAGGGGGACAGCCCCAACCATGTCAGACACCCCTGTCCCCTTTGGATCAGGCACATACCCTCGAGCAAACACTCTTGCCGACGGGAGTATCATCGGTGTCTACACTGCCTTCGAAAATGGCGACAATGTCATTCGGACAGTCAGGAGTGCCGATGGTGGGAGCACCTGGGCGCCTCTAGGCGAGGTCACTCGAGGCCCCTCGAACGCGAACGACATTGATAATCCCTACGTTCTTCAACTGCCTGATGGCCGAGTGCTTTGCACCTTCAGAAACCACTCGAAAGACCCAGCTTCCGGCGCTTACCTAACATTCCGAATTACCGTAACAGTCTCCAACGACCAGGGCGTGACGTGGGCATTCCTCAGCCAGCCAGCCTCAGATCCAGGGCCAGTGAATGGTAATTGGGAGCCTTTCCTTCGAAATGCTCAAGACGGCTCGATACAGATCTACTATTCTAGGGAGAACTCAGCGGCGGATCAAGATACGTTGATGAGGACCTCTCCAGATGGTGTGATCTGGTCCGATGCTGCAACTATTTCGGGAGCAGGCATCATTTCTCGCGACGGCATGACCGGTGTTGCAGCCATCAGCGGAACTGGACCCAATTTGATGGCAGTTTTCGAAAGCGAATCGGATGGCACGTTCACAGTCATGTCCATTACGTCCTCGGATGACGGCAACACGTGGAGTAATCGCCAAACTGTCTACACCCCAGACAGCCCCAATACCAGCGCCGGTGCACCACAGATTGTCAATGTTGGTGGGACCCTCGGAGTCAGCTTCATGACTAATGAGGACGAAAGTCTACCTGCACCCTCAGGAAGCTACACCAGTAATACAGCGTCAAAACTTATTACAAGTGGTGATGGGGGTGTGACGTGGGGAAACAAGATCACTGTTGGCCAGGTCCAGAGCGTTTGGCCTGGGCTTTATACGTTGGATAATAGCAATCTCCTGATGATGTTCGATAATGGTGGGGCGAAAGCGCAGAAGATCTTATTGAATTAGGAAGGTTCTCATAATAAGTCATGTAATAGTCATATCTAAGATGGCATCAGTCTCTCTGGCAGGTGCAAATAGAGGCATGCAGGAACATTTATATCAGTGTAGGATTCCCATGATGTAACGATAGTAATAATCACTGGCAGAGTGAATGGGGTTTCCCATCGATTTTCGCATCCCAAGAGGGTCCCCTGGCCGCCTGGTCATCATACGTATAAAGAGTGTGCATCACAACAATCGAGAGACCTCTCTATGGCAGAGCAGTCATTGCGGTTGCAGCGGCAAGGATCTCTACGTTTCATGAGCATGAGCTCGTTGGATTCAGGCCAGGTCCAAGAACTGCGGCATACCCAACATTCGTCCGTGATACTGAGGTATACTACCAGCCATTTCAGACTTCCCCGTAGCACTTCAGCTCACTATTGAGAGAATTGGAATGGGCATTTCTGAGATACTGCGTTAATTGTACTAGCATCATGTCCTACTACTCCTTTGACAGAACTTCGGGCGTCGGCCTCGGATGCTTTTGCGAGGAATCGGAACAGATTGCAATGCAAATCCTAATGAGGACGTCAAGTAGCGAGCCCAAGGTCCAGTGATAAGGGGCGCTGTGAGTTGTATAAAGGATTCTCTGATAGGAGCAAGAAACCCTAGAAACAACCTAAAAACGTCTAGCGGATTTTGCACGAAGTGTTCGTCGCCAAGGAGCCAAGGACACTATTCTGCTTTGGCCGCTAGCCTTGGTACCGGCGCTGGTCTGGCACGTATGATCCTACACAGATGTCAGCACGGCATATCGGCTGAAAACCCCTTCGACGAGATGTTTAGGTAGGGAAGATGCTTGTCGTCCAACAATCAGATCTTGCAAGAATTGCTGACTGACTGCGCTACATGTTATTGGTAGCGACGATGTGTCAGCATTGTTGGGTCAGACTCTCCTTACAGGCTCAGCACTCGCTTAGGCTACCTTAACCATCATGAAAACCCAGCGTACCAATCTCTAGCAAGGATCAGTAGTACTCTTACAGGCCTTTCGCTTCGGTCGCATTGCAATCTCGATACTGCAAAGCTCCACTTAGTGCTATGTCGGAAGGCTTACTATTAGTGCTTGCAACCACGGTTGGACTGATCCAATAATAGCGCTCTTTCGCCGCTTCGCATTTCAGGAGTGTCCATATCGGGCTGAATCCACGACACACGGCTATTCAATTCCCTAATGCTCCATATCGGGCTGAATCCACGACACACGGCTATTCAATTTACTAATGCTTCATATCACATTATTGAAACAGCGAGCGCGAAGACCCTTCTTGCAGAATTGAGTTTACGGCTCGTCTAAGCAAAACATGTCAGCCAACATAGCTGTGATCGAGAAAGGATGATGCGGCTCAGCTCCTTCAACAGCGTGGAAGGGTACGAGTACTATAAAGGAGGATACCTCTGACCGATGAAATCTTTCCTACAATCTGTACCGCAATTATTGCAAGAACGATCAATCCTAGCGACCCCATTTGAAATCAACCACCTCCATTCTCTTGCAATGACTTCCTCTACTTCCTACAATTTGGGTATGGCTGCTTACAGAGCGCCTTCTCTCTTTCAACCCCATCGTACACGCCAAGCGCTTCGAGACGCTCACGAGGGCAAAATTCCTCCACTTATGGGCCTGTATCTTGGTCTGAGCACAGTCCCAACGGCAAGATTCATTGCACCCCTTGGGTTTGATACGGTTTGGGTCGACTGGGAGCATTCGTCTTGCAATGTTGAAACGATGACTACTGTGAGCAAGCATTGAATTTGTTCGTCAATCTATCCACCGACGATTGGCTAAGCATTGCAGATGGTCCACGAAATACAATTCATGAGTGAAGGCAAGACGATTCCTTGGGTTCGGTAGGACGTTCTTATCTGAAGATACAATCAAATGACTGACATCGTATAGCGTCCCTGGACATGATCATGCCGCAATTGGGTTTGCTCTCGATGCAGGAGCCAATATCGTCATCCCACAGGTCAACACCGTCAAAGAGGCTCAGCACGTCGTCTCAGCGACCAAATATGGTACCAAGCATAGGGGCACCCGCTCAGCACCACCGTTTCGTCTCGTACCCGGCGTATCGGATACATGCATCGATAGCACCACGACTATTCACGAGAATGTGAACAACCAGGCCGCCATCATGCTTCAGATCGAGACGCTAGAAGGAGTGAACAACCTTGATGCCATTCTCACCGAAGTACCTGACATTGACGCAATCTGGCTTGGTTCACTTGACATGCGAGTCTCCATGGGTCTGTTGGGCTGGGGAGGGCCAAGCGATGAGCCAGAATTCCTAGAAGCAGTCGAGAAGTTTGAAACTGTCCTCCGAAAGCACGACATGCCACGTGGAGGCTTGGCGATTGGGACGCCCGAGATGAAGCAAGCTCTGGGCAAGGACAACTGCATGAGTTTCGTTGCTGCTGATGTGATGGCACTTGGTGGCATGGTTGAGGACCTTATGAGCGCTAAAGCAATGTTTCCTGCTGAGCGTAAGATGGTCCCTAAATCTAAGGTCGCCGAGACTAACGGGCATTCTCATGTAATAACACCTTTGAGGAACGGAAACTGATGAGTGGCTGAGATATGGTTTTGGATCATCGAGGTGACGGCCGTGTAATAGAACAACGCATATTGAAATCGATCATTGTTCAGATCGATGCCCTTTCTCAATTATCCAAGCTATCATCTGATTGAAGATGCCATCCTCTGAGACCATACCTCGCATTTGAATAGCGCTGTTGAGAGGAGGAAGACTCCTCGTAGGAGGAGGGTACATACTTTTTCTACGGCGGTTCCCCTTTTCTTGCACGAGTGCTACGATGGGCCGTCGCAATAAATCTAGCGAAACCTCGGCCGAGACTAAGATTTAGAGATACGCTAGTGCATATAGGGGACTCCCCTAACGCTCCACGAGCTCTCTATTGAAATGACTACATACTTCTCAGTGGGTATGACATTGTGCGAAAGATAAATCCTCAATTATGCGACCCTCTTCGTACACTCCAGTACCACCGGTGCCACCTTAGAGATGCCATGTCTGAAAATTCTGGTGGCCAACCGCCGCAGACCTCAATATCTCCCCGTCCTTCTTTTCCCTCTACTAGCGCAGGAAACTAACGAACCCCGATCTCCGGTATCCGACGGAGATGGCTCACAAACACGTAAAGGTAGATAGATGGCAGAAGAGATTCGTGCGTTCTCGCGCTCCTTCTAGCTCGGGCCGAGTCAGATCATGGCAAGCGGCTTAACCATATGTAGGCGGGGGTCTGGTCATCTTGGTAGCCGAGACGACTTCGATAATGCGGCGCTTGAAAAACAACAGATGATGGCGATCATGGCTAGAGAAGCAGAAGAAGATACAAGGGCAGTCAAGCAAATTGGACAAGCCAACGATGAAAGAGGTGCTGTCCAGACAGAGTTGGTCCAAATCGACAACTTTACGAAGCTGCGCTTGAAAAGTGCGCCATTTGAATCAAATCAGAGTAAATCCCCGTAGTCATAGGAAAGTTATCCCGACTTGTAATATCATAAATCGCAATCCATGCCGATAGGGATGTTCAAATGTACATCCTTACCCAGCCCCCGCATACAGAATCTGTTGTCAAATTCATTGTCTCAAGTCTTTGTCCAGCTGCTGTATTTAGCTAAAGCCACCTTCGAAAACATCTTTGCAATTCTATCGTCGTTGAAGGGAAGTAGTGATTAGGCACGTAGCGCTGTCAAGTCAGCATCGAAACTCCGTAGACTTTGCATTAGACCTACTCCGTCCAGAATGAAATCCATCTTGATTGATCATGTTTTAAGATTCCACCAACATTCCTTCCATTCCTTCACCGCTCTTGTTCTACGTAGTTCCTTTGGAAGCTTTGCCCTGTCCATCGTTCTTGTTGTTCCCAGCCTTCTCACCAGGACTAGCCTCCAACCCTTCAATCATGCATTCCTCAACCGTCACCCAGAGTTCCTCTTGGCCTTCGATGTCACCGACTCGGTATATCCACACTCCATCCTCCTCATCATCATGACTATACCACATCTCCTCTTGCTGCACCCGTTCCTCCTCATCCTCGGGAGGATCATTGCTTTCGAGCCGTTCAAGTAGTCGGTCACACGCCCATATCTTGGCCATTTTTTTTGCCTCATCACCGTCGCAGTAGACGCCGATGACTCCGCTGGGGGAAATTTGGAATAGCTCGGACCAATTTTTCGTATGGGCGGAGAGGACGTAGACAGTGTCAAGAGCCATAGGCAGGGAGGCTGTAGTATTTGGACCGCTCATGATTGATGATTGTTTGTCGCTCCAAAGACGTCGTTAAGTTTTCAGCTGGGAATCTAGTGGACGGAAAGGTGCATGACTTGGAACAAAGAGCAATTTGATCAAGTGTCTCAGAAGGTTAAAAGAAGGTGAACACAACACGTTCGATGGAAGGACTAAATAGTCCCATAGTCTTCCGGCAAACATCTCCGGCGGTCTATACCTCATACTGCATAGGATGAGAGTGAACAGCTTTGCATACGAAAGCTCTAAAAGAGTTCCATGAATTCTTAGAGCACATTTTTACACTGCTTGTTTCTCTGTGTGGCTACTGTCGTCTGCCATAGGCAACAAGGCAAGTGCAACTCTCTCCTTGCCATCCTTATTGTCCCTATCAGCATTATCGTGCCCTCGTTGTTACTGCCGTCAGAGTCAATATCATCTTCGCCAGAATTTTGGTCTTATCATGATTCCCATCCTGACTTCAATCTGCATCAACCTCGTTTACTAGGTTTCTATGATACTCGTGATGGCGAGTAGAGTCGTCCCTGCCTCGCGCTTGTTGACCGGCATATGTCGTGCACAACACCTTTGTAGCTTTCAAGAGGCCAACCTGCTTGGGAATCGAACCAATCGCTCTTAGTCACCAACTTTGGGCGACATTCGCAAAGAGGTTCAACACGACACTTCAAAGCCCAGTCTCTGCCTGGATTCAAAGCGCGTTCCATCGTCTCATAGACACCTAGGATCCTGAAGAGTCTAGCATGGTCATGTTGAAGATTCTCGCTCCAGTAGCGGGCTTCCTATGTGAGGATGTCGACTCTTATAAGGCGAATTTGGTAAATGGCGCTTTAAATCGTGGTGGTTGGATTCCATAAATTTCTCCTTGCTTGCAAGCAGACGGAGAGCACTAGCAGCGAACAGCCAATACGCGCTACATATCTCATAGAATACGACTGACGCATTTGAAAAGTCATGTATCAAAGGGAAAAGACAATGTCCCCCAAGGGTCCTGATTCATGGCTCCAAGGCGAGAAACTTGGCGAAGTATCCTAAAACTGGATAGCAGGGCTTATCAATCTCAAACGCGCTCTTCTGTCACCTCTTCAGGTGCACGTTCCATCGCGCCATCTACTACATCTTCCCCATCATCTTTTCCCTCCTGCAAGGCTCTGTGCTTCCTCCTCGCTTTCTTGCTCTTGCTAGCCTTCTTTTTGCTCTTTACTTGCGCCTTGAGTGCATTCCTGCTTTCTGACCCTTTCTCTGCTTCTTCAATCTTCTCCCCCAGCAAGCGTCGGGCCGTCTTTCGATTTTGATCCCGTGAACGCGTAGCTTGGCATTTTACTACCATGCCAGTGGGGATGTGTTTCAGCTGAACTGCCGAGGAAGTTTTGTTCTGGTACAAGACAGATCTGTTAGCTGGCTTGCCCCAGACAGACTACCAGAGGACCTGGAAAATGGCAGACAGACGATTTTCTGGCCACCTGGACCACTGCCTTTCAAGAAGGACTCTTCGATGTCTGTCTCTTTAACGACGGTACGAGGAGGAAGTTGGGCAGCCGCCCTGATACTGGTGTACGTGGGACTCGTTATGGCCACAAGAAGAGGTCGTCTGGTTGCCCAAGGAGCTCCCCGAAACAGAGACATGGGTATGCTGTCATGATTGCACGTCTATGATCGACATCTGAAACAACATGCATCCAGAGCTCTGAATCTATGAATCATATGTCAAAAAACATACAGCATTGACAGATCGTGGGTACGCAACTAAACAGAGGAAAGCACCCAGAGGGGGATACAGGATGCGAATTACGGACTCGACAGGGTACCTCAGCGGACATAATTCCGCGCTTTCAGGGCTCAGGTTTAGGGTTACGAACGCTCGGCAAAACTTTTCGTTCCGAATTTTCTGTACATAGCATTTCCCATCTTTTCCTCTGCTTCTTTGGCTTGTGCCCACAAGACGCTTGCCATTGACCATGGAAGTGGGACCTCTCCGGATATTGCTTGTTGGCAGTGGAGGCAGAGAACATGCTTTGTGCTGGAAGCTTGCTCAATCTGCCCACGTCGAGGTCATACATGTTTGCCCTGGTAATGGAGGAACTGCACTCGTGCCCAAAACGCAGAACGTCGGCGTCGTGTCGCCAGATGACTTCACAGCCCTACTTGCCTTCTGTAAAGAGAACGACGTGAATTTTGTCATTCCTGGGCCTGAGGTACCTTTAGTCAATGGCATTGGGAGCTTCTTTCGTGCAGCGGGTATACGCTGTTTTGGGCCCACAAAAGCTGCTGCAAGAATGGAGGGCTCGAAGACGTTTTCAAAGGACTTCATGGCAAGGCATGAAATTCCGACTGCTGAGTACAAAAATTTCGATAATCTCCAAGAAGCAAGAAAATATCTCGACACTATCTCGCACAATGTAGTCATTAAAGCAACCGGCTTAGGTAAGTCTTTTCGGTCTCACAATTGCCCTGTTCGTCACTTTTTGGGAGCCGCGAGACATAGTTAGGGGGCACCCTCTAGGTGGTATACGCTCTCAACATGTCTCGTTCCTCCTGACACGTCTTTGAATGGTAATGCTGACGGCGATATGTCACTCAGCGGCGGGGAAAGGTGTTATTCTGCCAGGCACGAAGGAGGAGGCACATACTGCCTTGAATGAGATAATGGGCACTAAAGAATTTGGTTCTGCAGGCGATGAAGTTGTTATTGAAGAGTACGTATTTTCAATGTTCAATCTACTATGATTGCTAGTATAACTGTTCCTAGATATTTAGAAGGGCAAGAGCTATCCTTTCTGACTTTTAGCGACGGCTATACAATCAAGTCACTACCAGCCGCGCAGGATCACAAGCAAATCTACGATGGGGATTTCGGGCCAAACACAGGAGGCATGGGATGCTATGCTCCCACAAAGGTTGCCACAAGGCAATTGGTGGACGAAATACACCGCACTGTTCTACAGCCAACAATTGATGGAATGAGGAAAGAGAGAATGCCTTTTGTCGGACTTTTGTTCACTGGTTTCATGATTACAAAAGATGGCCCTAAGTGCCTGGAGTACAACGTCCGCTTTGGTGATCCAGAGGCCCAGACGTTATTGCCACTCATGGATGGCGACCTCGCTGAGGTGATGGTTGCCTGTACCGAAGGTTGGCTAGATAGCGTGGAACTTGGGCATTATCCTTTGTTCTCGGCCACAGTAGTTGCCTCAGCTGCAGGTTATCCAGGCAAGCAAATGGTCATAGGCGAAGTCATCAAACTCGAAGGTCCACCGGCCGACACCCAAATCTTTCATGCTGGCACAAAAGGTCCTACCGCCACTAAAGTCCAGGACAGTGCAATTCCTCCTTTACAGCCACTGTATGGCGCTCATGACCATATTCGCTCGTCTCACGACCTGAGGACATCTGGAGGCCGGGTCATTGCAGCTACATCAACAGCTAACTCGCTCAAAGCGGCCGTTTCTCGAGCTTATAAGGGAATGTCTACCATTCAGTTCAATGGCATGCACTTCAGAAAAGACATTGCCCACCGTGCCCTTGCCCCAGAATCTGATGCAGAAACTGCTGCGAATGGCACTGCTCTCACTTATGCCTCAGCAGGGGTCTCCATTGCTGACGGAAATTCTCTTGTTCAACGTATTAAATCTCTAGTCGCTTCAACTGCTCGTCCAGGTGCTTCAGCTGAGATCGGCGGATTTGGCGGGGCGTTTGACCTCGTCGAGGCCGGCTACTCATCTCCCATCACAATTATTGGCGGAATGGACGGTGTAGGTACCAAGCTCAACATCGCCCACGAAATGGGTAAACACGGGACGATTGGTATTGATCTCGTAGCCATGAACGTAAACGACCTAGTAGTTCAGGGGGCCGAACCACTCACATTCATGGATACCTACACATGTAGCAAATTGGACGTTGATATTGCTGAACAGGTCATCAAAGGAATTTGCACCGGGTGCATTATGGCTGGCTGTGCTTTGGTGGGTGGGGAAACTGCTGAGATGCAGGGTTTACTTCGTGATGAGAAAGCCTATGATATCGTAGGAACGACAAGCGGAGCGGTTGAGAAGGGTAAGAAGATACTGCCGGACAAAACCTCCATGCGAGTAGGAGACGTCTTGCTGGGCCTGGCAAGCAATGGACCCCATTCGAATGGTTACAGCCTGATCCGCTTGATTATAAGGCGGGCTGGTCTGACGTACTGGGACGTAGCACCATGGGGGGATGGTGAATCGGTTGGCGAGAGCCTGCTGACACCAACTCGGATCTATGTCAAGCCACTCTTGCAAACTGTCAAGAAAGATTTGGTCAAGGGCATGTCACATATCACAGGTGGAGGTCTATTAGAAAATGTGCCGCGAATGCTACCCAAACACCTGGCAGCAGAGATGAGCGCAGAGAGGTGGCCAGTGCCAAAGGTACTCAAATGGCTCAAAGAGCAAGGCCGGGTTGAGGACAAGGTATGTAATTTTGGTAGTGATCACTCTTCGAACGGGATTGCTGATATGAAACACTGAACAGGAGTTCGCCACAGTGTTCAATACGGGACTGGGTATGGTATTGGTTGTCAGCGAAGAGAATGTTGAGGAGACAGCAGAGATATTGCGGGCAGAAGGAGAGACGGTCTATGTTGTCGGAACGGTGGTCGAAAGACAAGGGGAGGGTTGTGTAATTACGAATATGTCTGTTTGGGCTTGATTCCCAGGAGGTCGACTGTTTTCATATGTAAGAGATACCCTGGTAGCCGAATGCTACAGTGCTTTACCAATTGGAAGGTTTAGTTGGTCGTCAATTTCACGGGTGGCCAGGCTCGCCAGGACATACTTTGATATAAGGTTCACTAGGGAATAGACGAATAGCGGAAAGTGAGCCGTCTTCGGGGCCATTGAGCCCTGGAAGCCGCCCCGGAGCAAAGTCCGCAAGAGCCTTTTAGGCGCTATCACCTCTATGATACCTTACCAGGTTTACCTTACCTCTCCTTAGTAGCTCAATTACGCAACAATGCCCGAGAATGCCCTGACGAGCCTGGTTGGGCAATTGACCTGCATTACATTACCACAACATCTCCATCCTTTTGATGAGTCAATCTTTACAATATAACACACAGCCCTCCTACCTCATTAAGAGCTTTAACCTCCCCTCGAGTCCTCGGACTTCTACAAAAATCCCACACAGAGCTTTCGACAAACAATGAGCTGCATTGAATCTGTACTACAATGCCGGACAAGAGCAGGAGAAAATCATTGAGCATCTTTCAGCCAGAGGCAGTCGTCTCGACACCTTTGAATGAAGCCTCAGGCAGCATTTCCGCTGGGGGTTTCCTCAAGAAACGCCGACCAGCGACTCTTTTCTCTCCCTCTCCCTCGAGTTCTCCCACTAGTGCCGACATGCCTCCCTCCAGCCCCTTGACCTCAATTAAGAGAACGGATTCGCAGAGTAGTCTCAATCGCCTATTGTCGAAATCTCGGCCGCGAAGTCTGCAAAAATCAGGTCGGCCGAACAGCATTCTCGGTAATTTTCGACATTCTCTACATTCGTCCCAGGAGGATGACGACGGAGTTCTTGATCGCGTGAGCTCCAAGAACTCAGTGCATTCTATGGCCTCCACCCCTTTCATGTACGGGAGCAAGGTCTTGAATCATGGTGAGATACAGACGGCTGGGGGAGTATTTAGGAAGAAAAGCGCATATTTCGTCCTCACGGAGACACATTTGGTACGATTCAAAAGCCAAGACCGGGCGTCGGACATATTTCCAAGTATTCCGTCATCATTTGGAAGGGCAAGTGGTATGCGGCACTCAAGGATGAGCTCGAGCGGCTCCCTACATGAATTGCACACTGTTTCTTCTGGGGAAAGTTACCATGGAATAGATCTTCATGACATTGTTTCTGTGTGGAGGCCCGAGGACGCAAAGCCTTATTTCAGTGTGGAGATAGATTACACGGATGACGAGGGGAGCAATTCGGGGTCGATAACGCTGCAGCTCTACGACCCCAACGAAGCAGATGTCTGGACGTCGAGTATTCGAACAGCAGTCATAAATACGCGCCTGGCAGAGCCTCGGCCGTATGCAAACCACCTCCAAGACTATACTTTGCGGGTCTTAAACCACGAGGGTGACTACGAATCTAAATTTCTCATGTTCAAGGTGATCCAGAGGACCAAAAGACCCGGACCGAGTTCTTCCTCCGAAGATTTGACCAAACTTTCCTCCATAGCTTGTATCCTAGCCATCGGTGCTCACAAACTCCACCTGATTCCCTTTCCTCGATCGCCGAAGTCCGCATCGAACACGTCTCTCTCAGATTTGAATGTCACTTCCTATGCGTTAATGACATTGACCCAGCTTAATGTCCACGAGCGCGACGATGCCTTCTCTATCGACTTCCGCTTACCGTTCCGTCAATGTCAGACACTTTCTCTAGCTTCATCTCTCGTCTCTGACATCGCACTCAATCTACGGAACTCTGCCGATTTTCTTAGACCCTTATGGTTGGAAGCGCCGTTCACTTGGAATGTGCCTTCCGGCCTAGACGAAGAAACGTGGGATATACCCGCATTTGAAGAGGTAGATCAGGGTTATTTTCGTACTCTCATCGCGTACTGTGCTGCTTATGGGGTTGACGTTTCGAGAATTCGATACATGGTACATGAGGATTGCGAAGATGCTCCAGTCTTTGAACTGCTTCCTCCCGAGGACAGAGACAGATCGAAATACACAGCTCTTGAGCTGTTGGCTATCATGCGAGCGTTGCGGTATAACGAGTCTTTTACTGCCCTAAGTTTCCGAAACATCAGCCTGGATGTCCTACACACTCTACGAGATCGACATGGCAGCGACCATGTACCTTGGTCAACCAAATCCGGGGAACCCTTGAACATCACAGATCAGGCAGACTCGACACTTCTTGTTCAGGAGGTTCAGGCTTTAGCAGTGAAGTCCAGGCGTCTTCGGCGATTGGATTTTTCTTACAGTCTTACCAGGAGACAGCTCAAAGACGATGAGGGCGCCCAAGATCCAGGCTGTGGCATATGTGAAGCCCTATTTCCCCTGTGCGCGAAGCAGTGGACAAATGTTGATTGGATCGTACTCACAGGAATTCAGCTCACTGATGTGGATGTAGATTACATATTTTCCGCAGCGCTGGACAAGTCCTGCCACTTTCGTGCGTTGGATGTTGGATACTGCGGGTTGAATGACCGTAACATGCATACGCTACTTCAAGCACTCTCGTTTCAAGACTCGACAATGGAGTCAATTGATTTATCAGGCAATTTGGCTCGCCAGAATCCCAAAGATCTTAACGAGCATCTAGGCCAGCTGAGTTTCATTCGGAGACTGAACCTATCGAACATCACCAGAACCTCTGGCTCAAATTCTCTTATGGCAGCCGAAATATTGGGGCGTTGGAGGCTGATCGAACTTCGGATGAGTCGGACAATCCTCAATGAAGAGACAGTGAGCGCTTTAGTTCGCTACCTGATGAGTCGTAACTCTGATCTCCTCCGAGTGCTCGCACTTGATCGATGTGGGCTTACTGGTAGAGATGCAGCTCGATTGCTTACTGCAATGGACAGAGGAACCGAGAAACCTAGACAATTGAATCTCGACCTTAGTGAGAATCACCTCGAACAGTACCACGATGATCTCATCGTAGCCGTGGGTCTGTCCTATACTCCTTGCAATATCACTCTACAAATGATGGAATATAAGGATGAAACGAATTTTCAGATGCTCATTGAGGCATTTGCTAAGAATGTGACGACTAAAGTACTTGACATCTCTAAGCTCTCGCTTCCGGCCAGTGCTGGCGGCGACACATGCCAGATACTGCATGAACTTTTTCGAAGAAATTACGTTCTGGAAGATTTCGACATTTCCGGCGAAGACACTCACATAGACGCTGTCCAATATGGCACTGGTTTGAACCATGCTTTATCCGGTTTGAAACACAACAAGTCTCTCAAGGTTCTACGCGTAGAGCACCAGAGGCTTCGTTTGCAAGGGGCAAGTACACTGGCTTCGGTCCTTGAGAAAAATGACACTCTTCTTGAGATTCACTGTGAGAAGAATGAGATCAACCTTCAAGCATTTACGGTACTCGTGAATAGCCTAGCACATAATACCACCCTGTTGTACCTACCCTACATGGACACTGATCGTGCATGGACGCAAGACAAGGTGGACAAGGAGATTGACAGCGTCCTAGACAGTCCGAAGGCTTCTTCCACTCAACCCATGTCTGTGAGAAACGTTACTGGAACCTTCACAGAAATGGCGTCTTCTACGAAAGGGACAGTCAATCGGACGTTGGGTCGAACGATCGGTAGGACGATCGGAAGCCAAAGAAATTTCTCAGGACGCAGCATCGGAAAAACGACACAGGCTACGATAGGGCACAACGAGATCGACTTTCGAGCTGCGATGGGAAGTCTTTCACAGAATTGGGATCGCGAGATCGCGAAGCTACATGAATATTTGGCAAGGAACCACAATCTAGCGCATGGCCTGACGCATCATGGACAGGACTCGCTGGACATGGACATACCGGCTACGAGTGAAAGCCTTACTGTGGCTTTACAAAGCATGGACATGGACGACAGGACACCAGTCGCGGACGTGGATCGCCAGCTGCTCGTGGAAGAGAAAAACACTCCACCAACGGATGACGAGATAGAGAGAGGATTAGAGATGAGGCAGGATTCGTATGTGTGACGATAGCGTGTGCCATGACGTGACGAGGATTACGGACTCTGGCGTTTGGGTTGGATAGCATAGACTGGCGGGATTAATGGTGTGCAGCATCATCAACTCGCGTGCATCTGGGCGCAGCATTAGTGAGACCAAGTGTAGATCACAGGTGAGAGCGCCGCTTGCTCTTTATCATCACGAAGACACCTCGGTGGAATACTTTGTTCAATGTATGCTATGAATCAGCAGCAATGTGGCCATAAGTATACGTTGATAAAAATAGAACACTTATCCTATGGTAAGAAGAAGAGTGTGAGGTATTACGGCGGTGCAATGGTTATACCGGAGACATATGAAACTGGACGACCCCACACCAAGCCACCCCACATTACGAATATGTATTGCCCACAATCGCAGATTCGTGGCCTCGCCACACCTCGCGAAAAAGAAAAGAAGAAAAAAAGGGTCCCACCACATTTCCCGCTCAAGCAATTAGAGCCTTGGCCTTTGGGGCTGGTGTTCTAGGCATCTTTAGCCACTCGCAAGCCGCGGATTTAGAGCCCTGAAGCCTCGGAGAGCCCTTAGCGAGCGCGGGTCTTAACCCTAAGAGGCCTAAGTCTTCAGGCAGACTGCGCTGCTAATCTCGCAAAATGAGCCCTGATCTCCTTAACCCCAAGCCCGTACTCGCAAGCTCGCAAGCAAAGCAGCACCAAGCAAGAAGCAAAGCCTTTCGCATTCTCTCTCAAAAGTCTAGTTACTTCCACCTCTGCTTCAACCACTGTCCTTTCTCTTTCATATACCATTTTGCAACTAATACTGACCACTTTGATTCTCTGTTCATACTTTTTGCTATCAATGAATTCAATCATTTGACCAATACTACGAACCTTGCCTTTGAGAGAACGACGTGCTCCCCTGATGCAGCCTGCTCCTGAGCACACGAGGCCAGCTCGATAGCCCGTGGGGCCCTCCCCCTTGCCATATACCCTCTACAGCCTCTCCTCGACATCCTACAACCATACTCTGCCCTCTCTGTCCGCGAGAACGACTTTGACAGCACACCTCCTTGGCTGAAAGCACCAGCACAGCCGAAAGTATGCGGCGCGGTCTCACCATCTTCTTAATCGCCAACCTCATAATCGTAATCTTCCTAATTCGCTCCGTCTTCACTCTCCTCACCCTTCTTGTCGAAGATGGCTCCGCAGACGCGATCCACAGCGCCGACATCCCCGCGCCCAACTCCCCACTCATCGACGACCGTCCTCAATTGATTCCGAAAATCATACATCAGACATATGCGAACGATACAGTACCGGAAAGGTGGAGGCAAGCACAGAAGAGTTGTGTAGATCTGCACGAGGATTACGAGTATAAGGTTGGTCTCCTCGAGAAAATGAGCAGATTGGAGGAGGATATTTGAGGAGAGGCTAATTTGTGCGGAACCTCAGCTTTGGACAGATGACAAGTCACGCGAACTCATTGCTACGGAATACCCTTGGTTCCTGGATACCTTTGACAATTACTCGCAACCTATACAGCGCGCCGACGCTATCCGCTACTTTGTCCTAGCCCATTTCGGCGGTATATATATTGACCTCGAC
>JASZXT010000392.1:0-25037 GCA_035521555.1 Lecanoromycetidae sp. Uapishka_2
GTGTAGGTAGAGTGGAATGTGGTGTTAGATACATAATTGTATAATGCAGATAGATATGATATACGTAACATGAATTAAGCTGACTAATTTACCATATACTATTCATTCTCAGTAGAGTAGACGGCCGTAGTACTCATATGACAAAAGGAAGGTAGGTACATCCGTTATTAGTGAGTAGGTAGGAAGCCATACATACATAGCTTTCGACCTAATTAGTGCAGCACGCACGCATGCTCTGATAAAGCAAATTAAAAGCCATTTCCATATTCAAAAATCCTATCCCTTGTATTATATCAGTCTAATGAGACACCTTTACCCATAAGCCAAATTCGTAAGCGAATTCGATGTCTGATTCTGCACAGAATTTGAACTCGGTGCGTGGCTATGGTGGTGTCCACCTTTGGAAAGAGATCCGACATCATGTTGACCTGGAATGATGACACATCAGCAATTGCGTCTGTGAAGCTGCAGCTTGGCGATTGCTAGTCACTCACCATCACAACAAGCCCTTACATTCTCAAGCCGTCCTTCTCGCTCACCCTTCTCCCTCTCTTCAATCACTCTTCTCAGATCCTCTGCGCTATCTCCGCCGGCACCACTGACAACATTTCTGCCACCTTCGAGCACGCCTGGCTCTGCAGACTCGCTCTGAGATTCGCGCCGCATGCTGGAGCGAGATCGCATGGAGTTACGGACACTACCTCCGAAACCACTTATGCGGCTTGCCATGGAGCCGTGTTTGGACTCTAAATTGGTATTGATAGGAGCGTAGGTGGTTGTAGGTGGGTGTGAGTGGTCCGTGGGCTCAGGGACCTTGCTACTTCTGTTTCGTGACAGTGAGCGCGAGATGCGACTTCTGACAGAGCCCCGATCCTGCTGTGATGCTCGTGCACGCAAAGTTTCACTTTGAGCTGCAGAGGCTGCGGCTGGTGGTGCCATAGATGACAGACGTGACTCATCTTGGCGGTTTCCCGTGCGATTTGATCTGAAACTTGCAAGGGAAACGCGAGATCGTGAGGTATTTCGGTGATAGCCTGACTGTGGGTTGAACTCGTCGACGTCCGCGTCTGTGAGATCGCCTGCAGCGTTTGAGCCATCTGGGTTGGTTCGTAGCAGGAGGTAGGAGAGGGCATTGAACCAGGTTTCATGGCGCTGAGAGGTCTGCGCTGTGAACTTTACTGAGCGACCTGGCGTTACGATGATGAGAGATTTGCGATGCAGGCCAGGCGGCATGGGATTGTCGTCCGTGACCACACGCACCGCTTCTATAGCCACGCTCTTTGACTTCAGTTCTGCACGCTTAGCGGTGGCAGGATCACGATCGCTCCAGTACAGTGTCCGAGTATACGGATGTACCCAAAAGAAACGGCGATGACGAGAATTGGACATCTCTCCGCGTCCGGCTTTGCGGGTATATTTCCACATCATCTCGCCGATCATAGTCTGCGTTATTGCTTGGATCATGCGAGGGTCCGTGGGCGCCTGGTAGCCTTGTGCTATCGGCACACCGTCAGTGCGGATGTTAAAGCGCTCGTCCAGTTCCGAAGCGAATGAAGAGAAAGAAGAGCGTCTCGAGACAGCACTTCGAGTCGTTGAGTATCGGCCTGCTCGGGGAGTCGTTCCGCCCTTGGATGAAGGACTGGGGTAGCCTTGCTGGGATGGCGTTTGAGGTCGGCTTCCTTGTCGAGACCGAGTCGTTGCTCCTCGAGGTACGTACGCCGATGCAGATGCAGGTGCGAGTGGAGGTCCCATTGAGCCTGGTTCCACAGATGAGCCTCTTGAAGCTGCTGCTGCAATAGCTTCCTGATGGTCTGGAGGAAGTGGAGGGTACTGCTGATTTCGGGTTCGCATACTTGTCGTGCTCGTGGGCCGCTTGACAGTCTTTCCCGTTGAATCTCTGTAGCTTTGCTCAGGAGCTTTGCCTCTCATAATATCAGAGACTTCCTGAGTACGATTACTATAGAAAGGGGGAGAGACAGCTCCGATCTCCGAAAGCGGTTTCAGTGCGGCTGACTTTTGAGCATCTGCGACGGGAGGTGAATCCTTTTGCGTTAAGAGACTATCGATCTGCTCTGATGACAAAAGCGTTTGAGCGCCGCGGTCAGATACATCGACTGTGGCCACTTTTGACTCGCTAGGCGCGGCTTCAGCTTCTGGTGCAGTTCGGTTGACAGCATTCGCTGACAATTCTTGAAGTGGTCCATTTTCGCTGGTAATGGTACTTTCTGGAACTGGACTGCTATCTTGAGCTGTCTCATCTTGAGCGATCTCAGGCGCTGGTACCGCAGATTTGGGCCTGCTCCAACCGAAAACAGAGCCAAGTATGCCCCCACTAATGCCTGTCCTCGATTGATCTTCTGTAGGACTTGTAGACTTACTGACATTGCTCACAGTCCTACCAACAGATTTTTGGACAGTCCGTACAGGCGCTGTCTCTAGGCTACTTATTGGTGACATGGATAATGACTGTGAGACCCTAGTACTTGTTGCGGGAGTTGGCACGGGTGGGGGTTCGTGATATACCGTTCTCTTCTCACTCTTTTGAGGAATCTCGATTGGATCAGTAGAGGCTGAGCGCTGAACAATAGATGCTCTGTCCTGCGATACCCCTCTCGATGATGGCCTCACTGATTTCGTGGACAGCGGTGTAGTATCCGCACTCTCGCCTAATCCAGGGATCCCGCTAGAAAACATCTGAAGAGGTTGATCCCATACAGGCCGTGGTTGCGTCGAAGTGGAGCTTCTCCTTGATACAGAGCCTAGATTGGATCCACTAGCTGGTTCTGACTCTATACTCTTGCTTTGCGGGGTTGAAGGTCCAAAGATCCTGCTGGTGATGGACGCTGCAGCGCTGTTAGGCAGTACACCTGTCAAGGCGGTAGTTGGAATGTTTTCATTATGAGCTTTCTGACTAGGTTCCCACGGCTCTGTCATCATGCCAGAATCAACAGTCGGCATTTTAGGGACTGGCGGCGCCTCCCCCGTATATACCATAGTATCAGGCCTTTGTCCAGGGGTAGAAGGCTGCGACCCGGTCGTCCTTCTAATGCTTGACAAGGACCTCCTGTCGCTGATGCTAGTAGCTCTAATCGACCGCGCAGAGCCCGGGGTAGTCATACTCGCTTTACTTGGCGTACCATCGTCGTCTCCACTCACATTTTCGAGCTCATTATACAGACTCTGACTGACATCGCCACCTCCATTGAGAAAGCTGGCTGGAGAGTTCTTGGCACTCGATGGATTACTACTATCCAGGTTCGCACTACCTTGGCGCGACTTCCGAGAACCGCGATTCATCTTCAGGCGGAAACGTTGCGGCTGACTTTGGACTGGGGTATTAAGCGCACGATTGTCTTCATCGTCAGAGGTAGACGCAGTGCTCTGGATGGATCTTCGGTCTCCGGGCTTCGCGGTAGCCAACGTAGATGGTTTTCTACCGCGCATAGTCCCACCTCGAGCAACACCTGATTCCGTTTCAGTCATCTCATCGCTGTCCTCACCACGCATACTCTCTGCACCAGTCTCAAAGGCATCATTGTCGGTGTTTTCGCGTTCGTTGGCCGTCTCAAAAGCGTCCTCTGTTTCATTTGCAGTTTGGTACGCATCACTGCTTTCTCCCAATTGACTCGCTCCAGATGGAGTAGCCGATCCGAAGGCTCCAGGCACAATAAGCCTCTTCAGGGTATTATCTCCATTGTGGTCCTCCCATTCGGGATCTTGCTCAGGATCATCGACCATTATATCGGTCCGGCCGCTTCTGGCTTGACCGAGACCGGCTCGACCTGTCTTTCTGATGTCTGTAATTGATTTAGACTTGAGCCTCTTCTCGTTGGGCTCAGCTCTTCTGATCTCTAGCTCATCCCTAGCCTCTTGTAGCATACGTTTCAACTCTTGCTTTTCCGATTTCTCACGATGCACATTGCCCTTCAAATTCTGAATCATTCGGTGGGCGTGGTTCAAAGAGCTCTTGAGCGTCTCCGATTCTAGCACGGAATGTCTTTGGACACCTTTTGTAGGAGATGGAGGGGGCGAATGTTCGCGTTCCGACAAATCGAATGGGTACTCGTCGATTTTGGCACCTGTGTCGGTTTCTGGTTCCGTCTCAGAATCTCTGAAGCGACCTGCGAGCCCAACCGCCAGCTCTTTGTTTTGTGAAGTGAGCTCCTCAATCTTCCGTTGGAGGCCGTCTTTCTCATTTTCATTCATATTTACACTCTTTCGCAGGCCAGCAAGCTCGGATTCGTGACTTTTGCGCACAGCTGCATAGTCTTCTGTAATTTTGGTATGATCTTGTTTCAGATCGTCTAATTCCTTTTGAGCAGAGTTCTTTTCCGCTGTGGTAGCGACCAAAGTCTGCTGCAGCTTCTTTTCTCTGATGGCTGCTTCACGAGCTGCTGCGTTGGTCTCCTGTATCTGGGTTTCCAAATTCCAGTTCTCGTCCTTGTAGCGTTGTTCGCTTTCGTCTAGACTTCGTAGACGCTGCGAGAAACCCTCTGCTTCGAGCTCTAATCTTGACTTTTCAGCGTTCGTCGACTTCAATGCCTCGTCTCGTTCTGCGAGCACTGCTTGTAAGTGTCTCACTTGACCGAGGAGTGATGTAGTGATCTCAGCAGCAAATTCAATATCGTCTGTCTTCGACACTCGGTTTCGCTCCCTTCGTGGCACGTTGACCTTCGATGGCGAATCTGTAGCTTGACTTGAAAATTTGGTTGGGCTCGTGGGGTTCTGTAACTTTGTATCAGCAAGACATCATTCTCATGAAACTTCATTATTACCCTGCCATCGAGCGCGAAAGGCGTCCCTTCTCCACCAGATGTAGACTCAGATCTCGGGCCAAGAAATGCTCTCGCACTCTGCCTGCCAACTTCATTGTACTCCCGCTCAATCTCTACTAATTTCTGCCGTAATTCGGGTGTAATCTGTGATTCTTCGTCCTGCGATCCCACATCCCGTATCCGCTGTGATAGGTTTTGCCGTTGCTGTACCAGTGTTGTTCCCAGCTTGGAAGTCTCTTGTATCCTTCGATCTGTTTCCGCCAAATGTGCCTCTAATGCTTTCTTCGCTTGTGCAGGGGATGACGAGGGGTGATTGAGGGCAAATAGCTGGGTATCAAAAGATGAATATCGATGGTTTGATGGTTTGGCAGTGGGGGTCTCGAACGCAAAAGGGTCACTGTGGCCATTGGATCCATTGGTATCTTCGACCGGGATCGGCGGACGAGGATTATCGCCCCTGGAAGTCGCCATTTCTGGCGTACTCCTCCTCCACTGTTGAAGTCGGGAATCCAGGTTGGCTGATGTGTCAAATCTTCCAAAGACAATGAATCATGAGTTTATCATTTCATCATTGGCCAGGCCCCGTCCAGAAGCAACGAGTGTAGATAAGATAGCGGACCCTGTTGTGCAAACACTGGTTAATGTAGGTTGCGACTAGCGACGACTGGAATGTTGACGTCCGAGCAGGAGCGCTCACCCTGGGTTGCGAACTGTTCGTACGATACGATTTCTCTTCGTAGATTCAGTTGATTGACGTAGACATTCGATGGGCAATGCTATGAAGATTGAAGGTGAGTTAGAGATGTTATCAGAGATGATGCTTGCTTTACTCGCTTCACTGTCGGCGTAGACTTGGCTAGCGTGTTTACTTCCAAGTCTTGGCGCGAACTAAATTTTTGCCGCAGGGATTATTTAGCAAAAATCGACGATTTGTAATCTCGATTTCTAGCCTTTCGCGACACAACACAACATCATTTGCTTTGGAAGATCCAAGCAATCACTCTGTCTTGGTCCACAGTACGACCTCAAAGAGTATCGTCCAGCTCTTCTAATCGTTGCTAGAAGCGAAAGGGTGGCTTACTTAAAGCAAAATTATTAGACCGAATCTTGCAGCGTCCGTGCTTGGGCATCGGCATCATCGTCGCGAAACACAGAAGTCTCAGGATGGACACAGCAACATCCGCCGGCGAACCACCGGCAGTGGCAACCTCATTGTTCAAGAAGCGTGGCGCCAAGAACATTCGCAAACGCCCTTCTACCCCTCCTCCAGCAGCATCTGACACTGAGTCTGGCTATACCTCCACAGAAGATGAAGGGCGAAGAGTAAAGCGCCGCCGAAAAGCTGCTGTTGTCAGCGCGAACTCGAATACCAATGCTAAGGTTGCAACAGAAGACCTAGCCACCACCAAATACACCGCAGACCGGTCCGCCCAGATCTCAGAAACCAACGATGCGACGAAGACATCGAATTGGTTTGATGAGAAGATTCCCGACGCGAAAAGCCTGCTAGGAACAACTCGAGCCAAGCCCTCGAGAGATGGAGACGAAACTCCAAGCGATGGCACATACAAAGGTACGGCGGGCTACCAATCTTTCATCAAGAAGAACCCCGACGCCCCCAATCGCATGGTTGGACCAGTCAAAGCGCCCACCAACATAAGAACAATCACTGTCACGGACTTCGCACCGGATGTATGTAAAGACTACAAGCAGACAGGCTTCTGTGGCTTCGGCGATAGCTGCAAGTTTCTCCACGCACGAGAAGACTACAAGCAGGGCTGGCAACTCGATAAAGAATGGGAAAAAGTCGGCGACAAAGCCAAGACAAAGGGTGCTGGCTCGAAGGGAGCAAAGGATCTTGCTGACGCTGAAGACTCAGAGGCGGAAGAGGCGGCCTTGGAGGGGATACCGTTTGCTTGTATTATCTGCAAGAAACCTTACACCAATCCTATTGTCACGAAGTGCGGGCATTACTTCTGTGAGGCTTGTGCACTGCAGAGGTATAGAAAGAATCCGTCCTGTGCGGCTTGTGGGGCTGGGACTGGAGGTGTGTTCAATGGGGCGAAGAATCTGAGGAAGATTTTGGACAGGAAGAGAGAGAGGGCCAGGAAGAGAAGGGAGAAGGCTCTTGAGGCTGGAGAAGAGGTCAGTGAAGAGGGCGAGGAGGGTGAGGAGTAGTGTTCATAGGTGTATACCCTCAATTACAATGATCCAGAATATAGAATATGTCATCATATCTCATTACGACGAAGACGAGGTGAACGTGAATTCAGAGGATTCCATTCGAAGTTCGCAGAAGCTAAAGCATCGGGATATGGGGCAGTCGCAACCACATTGGTGTCAAGAAATCACAACGGACCAGAGAATGAATGTGACGATTCTTCGCTTTGACAAGCTAAGCCACACCCATAAAAGAAGACACATCCTGATGACCTTGAAATCGAACTAACAGCGCTGAGATTCAAAAATGCACAAGTTCAGCCAACCTAACCTCGAACGCAAAGTCAGCAGCAGCAGCATCAAGGCTCAAAACGGGTAAGTTTATCTAGCCCAAATTCGTCTTCTGCTATTCCTATGCACTTTCACATCGAGGTATTACAAGTCAGCTCAGACTTGGCTTTAAATAGCGAATGATTTAGTTTTGGTCGTAGTCTCAATGTATGATGGAATGAGTTCGGACGCAGCTCGCTTCGGCACTGTCGCTTCACTGGGTTGTTTTGCAGGGCAGCTAGTTAATGGTATAGATCTCCAATATCAGTACTTAATCTGACTCTTTACTTGTGAGACCTCTCGATAAATTACTTCGTCGAGTTGACCCTGAAAGTGGGCTTATGCATGTTTTCTTTGCAATATACGGAAGGTCTCGTATCTGTTGGTCTAGGGAATGGTAAAGATGATGTGGGTGCTTTCAAGAAAGCTGCTGTCGGTGTCACTTCACAGCATATGAAACTCGCGATGGCTGTACTCGTTCGAGAGATAACGACCTATTACTATTTTAGTACTTCAGATAACCTCGTACGTGGTTGGGTCGTGCTCGAGTTCTGCTTAATTGCGAGCGTTTCTGCTTCATGAGCGCTGCGGGTAGCAAGGATGTCACGCAGGTCTGACAGAACAGAGTACCTTTGTCGCTCAGAGTACCCCTTCAATAGTGCAGACCACAAACGGTTCAGAGAATTATGGAGCATCAGCAATAAGCATGGCGCGTGATCTGCGCCTTGTTTGATTTTACAGTTGTCATGCAATGCTACCGAACACTAAGCAAGTTCTCCTGCCCAACAAAGAACTTCTTCTGCTCCAGACATCGTTCGCTCTTGCATCCTTGACACCTCAACCCCATTTGTCTCGAACAGCTCTCTCCACTTCGCAAGTGTTTAACTGCTATATCGGCTAGAGCCTCGATGAAAATCCTACTCCCATTCAGACTCTCTGCTCGTTTGACACCTGGGTGGCCGGCCTCATGGATGACCTCCTGATCCAATTCGAACAATGTCTCAATATGATCCGACGTGAACGCAATTGGGATTAGCACCAGATCCGTCTGCCCCTTTTTCACATATTCCTGCACCGTATCACTTGTCTGTGCGCCTAGCCACGCACTTGGCCCAACCTGCGACTGCCAGCACAATCGGTACGGATTGCTGAACTTCAGCCTCTGCATGACCGCGTAGACAGTCGCCGCAACCTCAGCAGGATATGTATCCCCTCGGTTGACAACACTCATTGGTAAACTGTGTGCTGAAAATAAAAGCACCACATCCTTTCTTTTCTCCTCCGGATACGTAGCAAGCTGAGCCTCGACATTCCGTGCAAAAGCCTCCACCAGTCCTGGATGCACGGGCCACCGATCGATCACACTCCACGTAATCGCTCCATCCTGCTCCAATCCTGTCGCACCCTTCCCTTCTAACCGATTTCTCCATTTCCATAGCTCATTCAGCGAACTACCCGTCGTAGAACACGAGTATTGCGGATACTGTGTGAAAGCTACCGCTCGCCCTCCCTTGCCTCCTCCGAAACCGTCTCTGAGTAAATTCGTATACATCTCTTCAGTCAATGGGTCTGCGTAACGGAATGCGACGTAGGGTTTGTGGGGCGCTGTCTCGGGAGATATTTGATCGAGGAGTTTGCACATTTCTGAAGACTGATATTCAGACCATTTGCGGATGGGAGAGCCGCCACCGATGGCGGCGTATTGTTTCTGGATTTTGGGAGTGCGCCGGCGGGATATAAGGGGTCCGAGGTAATTTTGAAGGCGGCCAAGGGGAATTAGGTCTGCGTCTGCCTTTGAATGAATAGACAATCAGCCAATGCATAGTTGAGGAGAAAAAAGCCAATTTTGTTCTTCGTGCAAGAGGGCGACTCACGAACAATCTGCTGAGGAAGTCGCCCACTTGATCTGTTGTTGAGGGACCGCCCATATTCATGAAGACCATAGCCGTAGGACCTTTGGAAGAGGTCATATCCTGTGTGACTGGAGGCACAACCGTTGCCATGGACCGTGCATGCATTCTTGAAACCTGCTGGCAGACGAGTCGCGAGCTGATGGCGCTGGCTTTGGCAATTGAGGAAGGTGAGGCATGTTTGCAGAGGTGGGATATGGGATTTCGTAGTGCCATAGTGTAAGGGTGAGGCAACCTTGCGTGTGGCAACTATGGGACACAATTGGGATTAGGAAGACCTAAGATTGAGTAGAGACATTAAAGAAGATACAGCATACACTATACAAAACTGCTGGTTTTTGTCAACATGCAGATGGCAAATAAAGCTCCATGACGCTATCATTGCCGTAGCGCGCTAAGCGCGTCGTTTTAGCCAATGAGAGCGCTGTGTATTCCAGATTTGTCACAGTTCTACGGTAAAACCTCGGAACTGTACTCCGTAGAGCATTGTCAACGTTGTCGAGATTGTTTGGCGGCAATGTGGGTTCGCACGCTACAGTAATGTGACTTTATAAGTATATTATCAGGAATACGGTCATGTTCTGTCCTGACTCTTGTCAACTTTCCACATGGATGGCTTCTTCTCGGTCTCCTTGCTTTTCTCCATTCGAAATGGAGATATGCCTGTATAACGTCAACGAGCAGAGAAAACCCAATCCCCACCAGGCTCGCTATCAGGGTAGAGGCATATTCACGATAACGGAAAATCAGATTTGCAACTCCATGAAATGTCGTAAGATTGTCTATTCACCAGCTGAGAAAACCAGACGCTCCCTGAACAGGAAGACCCCCCAGGGGTTGCAGCTTGCTTTTCTTATAGCCTTTGTGATTAACTATATTCTTCGGATCCTTGATAATGACCTCGTTTTCTACGGACTTAGCTTGCACAACAGCGTGCCGTATGCAGTATAAAGCAGACGCATGTGTTCTCCCATTAGTCTTCTTTGCATACACATTACACTGATGCTGCACATAAAAACTCTTCAAATCATTCAAGAAGCTGTCAGCTTTTCAATCAAGGCCGTAGCAGTAGCAAAAGACGTTCTCGAAAAGATATGCCACCACTTCGAGTTCGTGGTAGGTGCAAGATCTTTCTCGCCTCCTTCGCGCGAAGCGCTACAAAACTCCCAATCCTCTTTATGGTCATCAGGTAACTCCGAACAGTGATCCTCATCCTGTTTGTCGATGGGGTCGCCAGTCTGGTCGATTTTGTTCTCATCGGGACTCAACTCGCTCCCCTCTGTTGAAGCATACGCCCGGATTATCTCCAATTCATCATGGGAAGAATTGGTGGCAATGCTGGAGCTGGTGGTGTCGGGTTCGTCGTTCTGTCCAATTATCTTTTGTTGGCATTCTTTGTCGGTTGAGCTGATCTCCGAAGAAGATGATGTGATATCCTCTTTGGACACGACGTGTTGGAGGGGTTGATCCAACACTTCCTGCTCAGGCGTGGAGGAGGGTGAAGACTGAGCAGAAGCTTGTGAGAGTGGTGGTAAACCGTCTGTCGTGCGAGCGTTATCGCCCGTATTTGCAGCATTGACAAATGCTTCTTGAGTAATCTGATTAGGTTCGTTGTATGGGTTGTTGCCATGGGAGTGGCCCCTAGATTCAAACGTCGTATACTGTTCGAGTTGCCGAAGTTTTGCAGTGGCATCATTGACGCCTTCTAGTAGGTCTTCGAGTTCAGCGTATTGGTGATCGATTGTCGTACGAAGTCGGGTAGCATGGGAATGGTGCTGAGACGCATCACTTTTGTGAAGTCCTACAGAGTAAGTGGCAGTCCTCGTCTCCAATGTCTGGAGCTGTGAATTTGCGTCATCGAGGTGTGTTGCAATTTGCTCAATATCAACTGTGAGGCAGGTGATGTCATTCTTGACTTTGATGCGCTCCTGATCAAATCGTTCCTGACGCTGCTTAGCTAGGAGATCCCAATTTCCCCCAGCTTCTGGATAATGTGTTTCGAATTTGGTCTCATCGACGACTCCGCTATTGTGTATCATCGTGTAAGTAGGCATGTCAGGGATCTCGACAAAAGCTCGATGTGGTATTGAAAAAGACTTAGAGACGTTCTTCTTGTGCGACATTATGTATCCGTACAACGCTATACTGGTGCTGAGGGTGCTTTTTAATTCTTGCCTTGAGGGACAGGTTAGAGGTTTGCAGGCTTGAGAGACTTCCGAATGTGTTTGCTTGGTAGGCAATTGAGCTTTTTGAAGAGTTGTAAGGAAAGGGTGAGGAGCGAGCCATGGGCTTTAATTTATATAATCCTTGGTAACACTACACACGCAGATGATAGCGGAGCGGTTTTTCGACCGAAAATGTTACACAAATTCGTTATGACATTGATCTCGTGGTAAATATGAGGAATATGGTGAAAATAGTGCACAATCAGTCGACTTACAACTCCATTGGATAAGGCTTCTATTCCCAATTGACTCTGCAAACTGAAGTCAAATGTCCTTTTCATTGCGGTCGAAGTGACGAAAGGTGAAATTCCATGCCTGATGGAGCTCATCGTGATGGCAATCAACAATTAGTTGAGGCTTTTGTCTTAAAGCAGTCTCAACATTATGCGCTAGAGCGCTAGAGCGTGCCATGAGATTTGATTTTGAATATTCTTGTCAAATCAAAGCAGTACCTGGAGAATGTATAGCTTGCAAAGTACAAAATCCAGGGTTCGAGAGTGATCGTAAGCTTATATGGGGATGGAGCGTTGGGTTCTATTTGCGTATAGCTGTCATTTACGACCAGATTACTTTGTTTGCTGCATTACAAATGTATGCATTGTGTCAAAGGGTGATGTGGTGAGACAAGAAAGACCGAGACAGCGGTATCGCTGACATATGAAAGTCGACGTCCAGCCACAAACGCCACAGGCCGAATGTAGCTATCATTGAGTGACCATGATGTGCTTCCCGTCTACAAGTAGTTAATGGCACGTGCCAGTATTCACATAAAAGAACAAGTCAGTACTTTAGCGGTGTACTGCATAAAGTCCTGTCTCTTAGATAACTGTGGATTTGGTTCTAGTACCTACGTAAATAGTATAGGCGGCTCCTATAAGTTGAAGTCTAGTATTGATTGTTTGGGGGGCGTATCGTTAAAAGACTGGCGAAGGGCTTGTGCTCGAGACAAGAGAGGTAGTAACTATAAAGGCTGTGACCGGTAAATCTAACGCATGACAGTTCTGGAAGAGGGTCAATGTCGTTGGCCACGATTCATGCTGGGATGAATTATCTTTTGTGGGGTTTCCATGATCCTGAGATAGCAGGAAGAGGTAGACGTAGTAGAGATCAGTGCGTCGAGCTTCTTTGCCTGATCCTTGCGCTGGCGCTAGCACGCATATATACCAAAACAGAAGTGTTGCCTGCAACCTATTTGGCACGGACGGGGCCTAAGCTGGAGCCGTGAGCAATGCGGGAGTCACGTTTGACATTAAGCGACAGTTCCGATAACTACATGGTCACAGCCGGGCATGCTTCTTCCTTCTAGATTAGACTGTCAGAAAGACGCTACATTCATCTGGTCTTCATACCTTTGGGAGTTCTGACAAGATGTTGAGCAGCAAACACTATATCCCTTGTATCGTGATTATAATGTTGTGCCTCTGCCGACGCACTACACAAGTGAACATTACTTTCACAGATCCTTTCAAACCTCAAGAAATCACCGAAATTTGCCATTTTTTTCGTCCTGGAAATTGCTGCGTTCCTCTGGATCTCAATATCAATGGTACTCTTGTACCGTTCGTTGCGGCGGAGGCCACTTTCACTGGACTCAGTCTTGATCAGAGATGGCTAGAGGTTTACACTGATGGCAATTGCCAAGGCCATCCGGCTGAAAAAGCGGAACATGGATTCTCACACGATGCGGTGACCTTTGAAAACGTGCTTGGTTTTAGTGGTGCACTTTTCCGGGCGGGCCCACTCGACGGTGGCACTTTTATACCTCAAAATGATACGGTGAATTTACTACCAGCAGGCGTCGAATACCCTCTCTGGATCACGTGGGAGGGTGATCTCTATGAGCACGTTGGTCGTCTGAGTCAAATCTATAGAGATGATAACGGTCGCGAAATTGTCGGATCACTAGCGATTGGCAGTAAGTGGCTGATTTCTCGATTTCGAATTGATACCTTCATCCGGACGAGGACAGCAGCTATTGTACATGTGTACTGACAGCTAATTACTAGGCGTCATGAATCGAACCGCTTTATCTCACAGTGGTCCATCTGGAACAGACACCTCGAAGTCGAACACTGCTGAAAATTGAGATTGAGCCAACATCATTTACTCCAACTTCTTGCTCGTTGACGATCTCCCAGAGCCGAATGGTACTCCGGCACTTATTCAAAGGAATAGCACTCGCTGCGGGATCATTCGATAGAAAGTTCATCGATTGGCCGGGACTTTGGGCAGTGATTACCCTATGTTGATAATTCTGTTCCATAGAGCGCCATTGCATAAGAACGTACGCCAACCATCAGGTTGCATGGTCGCAGGAACTTTGAACTATGGACCTCAATATTGCCCTTCAAGATTTAATGATGTAGAAGGCCTTGCGGGTACTATTCTACATGCCTTGAAAGACCTAGCATCACGGCTGCTCATTCCTGGTAGATGAAAGGTTCATGTCGACATCCTTGAACCTTATCGTTGTTGAGATGATCTCCAGGCGAACAATAATCATCCCAGAACCTCGGTCCATCCAGGCTTGATAGTGCCGTCCGGTGAGTACTTGAAGCAGTAATAGAGAGACGTGAACACCAAGTTCGCCAACGCAAATGCGATACTAAGTGCTCGACGATTAAACTCTGGGGTTTGATTTTTCCAGTGAAAGGTGAATGTCATGGTGGTGGCGGCCAAGCTGTCGGACATTGAAACGAGGCGCTGACTTCGACTCGGCACCGGAAGACTTGCTTCCACGGCGTTGTCTGGAGTGCTTATTGTTGATGGCGAGGTTAAACAAGTAGCTGGCAATGGCGTTGTGCTTCTTTGAGGGAGGCTCTCAGCACTGCTGGACTCGATATGAGCGGCCATTGGCAGGGTACTACTCCTATTAATGTTTGGATCTCGATTCGTGGAGCCTGCGTCTGCGATACCGGTAGTAATGCTCGTCGTGGGACCTGCTTCAACATCAGATTCATGGGAGGTTTGCGAATGCAACAGTGACTGATTTTCAAGCTGGTGAGACTTTTGAGGGCTGTGCTTATGGCCAAAAGAAACCAGGTAGGCGTCAAGCTCGATGAATAGCAGTGTACAGCTCCAGATAAACAGGTATATCAGGCCGGGAAACAAGAGGAGCGCAAATAGAAAACCGAAAGGTCCATCAATGGAGTACAACTAGAGAAGAAAAATCCAGAACCATCCTACGAACGATCCGATTAAGATGAGTTTCATCGCCACCTCGCGACCCTCATTTGTCCAAATTGGTAAAATTCTAATGCAGGCGGCTAACAGAAACATTACAAGAGCCCAACCACCGAAACCAATTCCATACACCCAGAAACTCCCGAGTACAATGAAGCCTAAGATCTCTCTGACTTGTCGTGAAGCAGCAATCGAGAGCAGTATCCAAAGCCAGATGGCAACCTGTATGATGAATGCAGCTTGATGTATCATTGTCGAAGTCCTTACGAGCTGCGTTCGGGCGGTGTTCATTTTAATCTCAAGAGAAGAGCTCGATGCGACGCTCGGCATTCCAGCTACAAACCTTACAGCTACCTCTCCAAACCAAGCAGTGAAAAGAACAATCGCCCACGTCTTGGTCCAAGGAACACCAGTCATACTGAATAGCTTGAGCGCCTGTGGCAAAGGACCAAGTACCCACAGAGCAATTGTTACGGCGGGGACACCCTGCACCAACTCACGATCTCCTGCTTCTCGGACCAATCCCATCTCCTTGCGATACCATTTCAGTGCATCTCGAGCGTGCATACCCATGCTTTTGCCTTTGATGAGCCAGCATGCGACCACAATCAAATCTGCGATGCAGATGAAAGGCGAGCTTCGCGCTGGCGAAAGCGAGCCTGAAGATGGGAAGCGATCGGCTCCCGATCGCTGAGTCATGGCGTTCAATGACAGGGCGATCAGGCCCCATAAAGCGCTTTGCCAGGAGACTTCTTGAGCAGTGCCGTCTGGGGAGGTGATCGTGGTTCCTTTTGTCGTATTCATCTTTACGGTGTTTGCTAGCCCATTGGCTGTGAGGCGGGTATGGAAAGCAAAAGGCCCGACGCAAACCGGTTGCAAGCCAAAAAGTCTTCAGGTAACAGGATCTAATAAAACAACGGGTATCCAACATGTAACATAGCTTGAGATTCTCGATAAGTAAGTGAACTTTGACAAGTGCAACTCGTACTGAAAACGCCTCACCCGGGGCACTATGCCATAAAGGGAAATGCCCAGTCTTCGAGCCACTCTACTTTGAAGATTTCCATCATTTAGAACATTGAAATTGACTGCAATTCGCGGGAAATCAAAGGTGCATAATCATCTATAGCCGTTTGACAGCATGAAATAAATCGGGAACGTCTGCGGAGCGCAAAAGGCTGTTTCTCAGAACGAATACCGGAAGAGGAGAATTGAACAGAATAGAGGAGATGTTTATTCAAGCAATGTTACAAGTGTTCCAGGACTGTTGGGAGCCTCGGTCTCATTACTAACCATGCAAAAGCAGGCTGGAAGGCTGCGAATGCATGTTGCAAAGTGGTACTTGTAGAATCTGTTGACTGCCGAGCCTGAAATCTTAATCACTCCAAAATACTTAAGTCCAGCGTAACGCGACTGTGAGCTCATTCAAGGCGTGGCATACTTGATGTTAACAGGCTCTGATAACTGGTTTTATTTGTTGTTTTGCAATTGAATGGGAATGCTGACGAGAGCGAGGCTGTGCCTGGGCGGTGCGGTTTCATGTAAGAACCGAAGGATCTATGTCTTACATTGTCAGCTATTCATGGACCGACGGAGCCAATCAAGCTCTTTGATGCCAAAATTTAACATTCGAAGCTACGCACAGTTGCTGATGCCCCAATCTTCACACAATTCTGGTAGAAGTATATGATCTTCGCAACCCTCACATTACTTCGCGATGCATACAAAATTTATTAAAAATGCGATTCATTACATTTCTTCTCAGCGCTTGCTGTGGCATTGTCGCAGCATCACCATACACAAATCCTCTGCGTGCGCAGGGTGCTGATCCACATATGGTATACCACGATGGATATTATTACCTGCTCAACAGCCAGATTGATGGCCACATCCAGATGGTCAGAGCCAAGACCCTTGACGCTCTCAAAGACGGAGAGACCAAAAATGTCTGGCAAGACTCCACACCCTCTAGATGTTGTAATTATTGGGCACCGGAGCAGCATCAGATCGGTGATATGTAAGTGTTGACCTTCAAATGAGGATTGATTATCTCAGTCTGCGCAAAGCTGATAAAATGACGATAGATGGTACATCTATTACACCGCCAGCCCCGAAACTCACGATCCATTTACAGCTGCACACCGCCCGCACGTACTCCAAGGTACTCATCTCTGCACCAACGTCTCACCGATATTTGCAACCTAACATCCTCCAGGCGGTGCCACACCCTGGGATACGTACACCTACCTCGGCCAACTCTCTACCGACTGGGGCATCGACGGCTCCATCATCCACTTCCCCAAAGACCCCAGCAGCAGATACTTCATCTGGTCCTGCCTTCTCGATCCAAGTAAACCCTCGAGTTCCCAGAATAACTACCAAAACATCTGCATTGCCCCCTTTACATCCATCAGCACAATCGGAGCGCGCTCGATCATCTCATCACCCACGCTAGACTGGGAAAAGCATGGCGCACCAGTCAACGAGGGACCGCATGCATTGTACAATAATTTGAATCAGGTTTTTATCACATATAGTGCTAGTAGCTGCGGGACGCAGTATTATTCTCTAGGTCTGTTGAGTTGGAATGGTGGAGATCCAATGAATAAGGGGAATTGGGTGAAAAGTGGACCAGTGCTGGAAAGTGCGAATGGAAATTTTGGAACGGGACATAATGGGTATGTTTACCCTACCTTCCTCGAGCCTTCGCTTCTTTTCACCAAAGCGAGCCCATCCATCTAATTGTTCTCATGGTGTAGGTTTTTCCGCAGCCCAGATGGCTCAGAAGTCTGGAATGTCTTCCATGCCGAGGATAAGTTTCCAAATGGAGCTTGCAATCAATCGAGGTACACGATGGCTGAAAGAGTCTATTTTGGCCACGATGGCACGCCTACTCTTCAGCCGGCGCAGACATTGACATTGACGCAGCCTGGGCCGGCAGGCGAGGACGGAGGAACGTTGGTGGCTAAGCCAGAGCCACCGCAGAATTGAGAATCGAGCTTTGACGTGGAGTATCAGAAGTCGTAGGAAGCTGGCACTTCTACCAGCATCAAGGCAGCGCTGATTTAGCAAAGCATTTCCTCTCATCGTGACCATCGTGGCTTCGTTGAGCTTATAAGAAGGCTAGATCTTGCGCCTCTAGTGGATTGATTGGGCACGGCTGAGTATAGACGAGGGAGTGGAGTGTAAATCATGACTTCGTGAAACGGCGAATGTGGGACTTCCCGCACCCAAAGTCCAGGTCAATGCTACCTGCTGAACTGAGAAGTATTCCCCAATATCTGTCACAATACTTGGACGTTTAGGGTTTCAATTTCACATAGTCCCACCTTATCATGCTAGGACGCTGCTACCACACCCAACTCAACAAGAAACCCAATTTTGGATGATTTGAATCTGATGTTGGACTGAAGGATGAATATTTGTTGCCTCGATAGGTATCGCGGATGGTGTTGATGTTGGAGCAGATGTGGTGTGAGAGACCTACACGGAATCAATACCAATTTTCCGCTAGGACAGCCATTGTTAACATTGCAAGCAAATTTGATTTGAAACTTTCTAAAGATACAGAAAATTTATCCCTAAGCTTGGCGCTCTTGGTCCTCTGTGCAATGACTGGATTAGGAATCTAGATATTTCGGGTCTAACAGTGAATCATTTCCGTAATTTTTTGACCCTGCTTTCGCCCTGCGTACATTTGTGTTTGTTTTGAGCTTCATGATCGTCTTGGACTCATTGGGAGAAAGTCACACTCTCTACGGATGCCTCCTTGACCAGTCCATCTTGCCGACGTCAAGAATGGCTCGTCGTATTGGTGCCTCGCAGAACGTGCCCGGAAGATACGGGAAAAGGTCAAGTTCGTGTTGATACTGGGATTTAGGGAGGTCCTAAGGTAGGCATCATTGTAATTAGTGTTACTCTTGTCGCGAAATAGGATCAACGTACCAATTGTCTGCAAGCTTTGCATAGATGATTGTCTCATCCTGATACTCCATACCAGGAAAAACAGCGTATGGCCCACGCCAATGCTCTTTCGCTAGACCGCAGGTATCGTAGTCGGGGAAGTATAAGAATTTCCTCCAGAGTACCCAGATAGAATCGTCTTCAACATTTACAACGAGAACATAATTACTCTCCGTCCAACCTTCGTCTTCCATAGGGTTGGCTCCTGCAGAATGGATTTTGCGAGAGAAAAGAAGGCCAATTTGTTGGAAGACTTCGAGAGGAGCTTCCTGCGAAGGGATACGGGGTTCAGACAGTGATGAACCATAGCCCTCATCTGGAATACGACCAGCACGGAAAGACTTGTGGTCGGACCAAAGACCTAGAACAGAGCCGTTCACACGTGGGCGCGCGTCTTCAGTTCTGACGCCGAATTCCTCCTTGTCATGTGGTTCAAGTATTTTCGGTGAGGCACTGAACTGGATGTAGGTATCGCCTACTTTGCCAAGAAGAATAAGGTCGATCGTAGGACGTCTCAATAACCAGGCAAAGTCGTAAATCGACTTCCAGCTACTGTAGTCCACGGTAAGGAGTGCGGTAGCAAACTGTGTGGGATTGACTGGTTGCTGAAATGCCCTAGAAAACTGAGCGCTGGGGCTGAAATTAATCAACCAGTGTATATAAGCCTGGTATTCCGCACCAAGAGCGGCCTTGATCGCAGCCTCTTCTCCTCTAACTACAAATATTTTGAGCAAACTCTTCCTTTGAGTTGAACAGGGATCTTACCGTCCAGCGTCATGTCATTCTCTATTGCTTTGACAACCTGTTCCCAAGCCTGGACTTGCTGTGGGGATGGAGCTGACATATCTTAGGGATACCCTCGCGTTGAGGGAGATGCCGATGTATCTGATCGTATTGAAGAAGGAGCCAGCAGTGTCCGATGTTGAGAACGATTTAGGAGATTTTGAATTTGGTGTGACTCACTACAATAAACCTTGGAAAACGGCCGAGGGACGTTCTTGGCAAGGCTCGGTTCATCAGCGACATCAGTCCTAGCCATACTAAGTTTCCTTAAGGACCTAGTAAAGTAGATCTATAGATTATATAAAAGAGAACACATTAGAGATTTCGCACTTCAAAGACAGTCGAAAGCAATGGGGAGAAAAATATCCTTTTGGCCATGATCCAGCTCGAGGCTGAAGTGTCATTAATACAAACTCCCTGCCAATTGGTACTGAGTATAGAAGACTTTGGTACACATAGCCGGAAGAGCCAAGTAGAAATTATGTGCATTGAGGGGATGAATTATCAAGCGTAGGGTCCTGGCAGGAATCATTGATGTATGTCGCCTTTCCATATACTCTGCGATGTTGGCGACCCATTATCGGCTCGAAAATGGACTACTAGGTCTGACATGCAGAGCCTGAATCTTGTCGGCTCCTGGTAGTGTAGATATTTTACTCCGCAAAACCAGAGAGGAAGATTCGTATATTAGCACAATCTTCAGAAACCCATCACAGCAGATACCTGATTTAAAGAGATGATACTTTGAACACAACCAAAGTTCAGGAACATCGCGACCGAGTGGACTAAAGTGGTCAAATGATCGCTCCACGGCTTCAAATTGGACCAACTGTCAACATGACATTCGCCGAGAGGATATCGGTGACAAGCTCGACTCACACCCTTTATATAGAGTTCCGCTTCCCAGGTAGCTCTGATCGTCGTACGCCTGGCGAACCCGGCAACTCCCTGCTATAGGCTGGTACGTTCTGTCCATGAATTTCATGTGCACCTTCGATATCGTCAAATAGAAAATCGGGTTTCGTATCTTTTGAGGCCATCCCCGCAGGTGAGGAGACGGGGTCTCCGTCATTATATGCTCCTTTCTCTTGCCCATCGTAAGAAGGGTATAAACCCGCTGCAGCGATAGGACCGTGATGTAGTAATTTTGAGCTTTGTCTATGCCTTCTCAAGCGATAGCCCGCAAAACCTAGTATTCCTGCAAGCACGATGAGACCAAGCGGTACGCCCAGACCGATGCCTATTTTGGCTGAGGGACTTAGACCGGTTGAGGTTCCCGGCCTCTTGGTAGGAGCCGAGGAGGTTGATGCGGGAGTGGAGCTTTCCTTTGTTGAAGTAGCAGCTTTACCACTTGCAGCGCCGGCGCTGTTTATTGATGAGGGATATATGCTGGAAGCTTTGGAGCCGGTAGAGGTAGTCTCTGTCGACTCGCTTAAGACGGTGGTCGCAGACGCCGCGGTCTGAGCTGTAACTGTGCCGGAAGCTGAACTGCTTGCTGCTCCCAGTGTATCTGCCGGGAATCAGTCAATTGCACGCGAAGGATGGGAGAGCATCCTGACCCTCGCAAAAGCTGTCGCCCACTGCAATAATTGAGCTTGTATCAATGACCCCAGTCGATGGACAGGATTCAGCAGAGCAATCGCGCACACCATCTCCGAAGTTCAAATTCTTGCACAAGCAGCTGATATCATTGGCTGAGCAACCTAGCTCCTGTGCCTGGCCAAGCATGTTGTTGATGCATGTTTTCTGCACTTGATCAGCATGTCCAAGTCATGCTGTAAGATGACACAACGGAGGCCACATACTCCACAAGGTGGAAGATCATTTACAGCAGTGAGATTCTGTGCGACAACAAGGCTGACTATAGTCACGACCTGTATGAAACCCAGGAGAGGCACCATATTCGATGTAGAATGCGACAATTGAGAGTCCGTAATCTGTTTTGTACAAGGACGAAGATGATGGAACACGAACAGCAGGTGGGAAAGGGACGACATCCAAGCATATCAAAGCGCTGATCAGATGGACGGGAAGCACAAGGCTGACGGCTCTTTGACGATAACATCGCTGGCAGGCCAATACCGCTATCAACACGCGCCAGACCCTCATTGGAGTGACCATGTAAGTATCACGCTTGCGATCGGGCTGAAGATATGTAGGTGCCATGTGATTGGATTATGCAAAGATTGGCCAACACGGCCGAGCCAAATTGAGTAGTTGTTGACGAACTTTGCATGAGATCCCAATAGTTCTATCACATCGCCCCCAATAGAACTTCGCGTCCGATGAGCCAGCACAACTAGCGTTGTAAGCTGGGAGCTGCAAGGGAGGGTTGATTCTTCGCTCATAACTTCGAAGAAAGATAGCATTCATGGCTTTTCTATTGAAAAGGAGGGATTCAGAAAGCTGCTTGCGATGCTTGTGGACTCAGTCACTCTACAGTATCGTGGATCCGCCAAACTTTAGTAGCCTTATGATAGAAGAACCCCAGTAGTCAAGGTGGTGTGGAGGATGAGACGAAAGACTCGCTAAAGCCGTCAAAAAAGCGCCCAACTTTGCCCCTCTTTAAGTACTGTAGAACTAATCCAACACCCTGTCTCAGTATGCGTACACTTCAAACATCTGCGCACACACATATTCCTGTGCGGACACCCCTAGCCATAGAATATTAGTAATCATCGTCTGAGAGACTGGAACAGTCTAATAAGGTAGCTCAGCAGTCTAGCTGGATCATTCCGAAGATTACCCGAACGCTACTCTTAGATCAATCACGCATTTCAAGTGTTGAGGTAAACAAGTGGAAGAAGCCTTCTTGAACGGCATTGAGACCATCGGGAATCAGGAGCCTTCTCACTTCCCTATTTATTTTTCGCGTCTACCTGCTTTACCTATGACTAATCTTCGACAAACTAAAGGCCGATAGACCATGCAATTAAAAATCCCCTTTCCGCGGACAGACATCACATTATGATACCATAATCTATCGGGTCATTCAATTAGAACTATGGCGGAGGAAAACACATGGAGGCCTTCTGGGGACGAGGAAGAGGAGGAAGAGCTAGATGAAGCGGTAAGTAGAACGAAGGCATAAACAGAGTCACGTGTTAGAGACTTATTGCCTCCAGGCGTACAAATCCGACAAAGATGCCGTGCTCTTTGTTATCGAAGTCAGCCAGTCAATGCTTACCGCGCCACCTCCAGTAGACGCAAAAAAGCAGGATCGACATACACCTACTTCGGCAGCGTTGGATTGTGCTTACAGATTGATGCAACAGCGTATCATCTCTAACCCTAATGACATGATGGGGGTGCTCCTATATGGAACTGAAGAGACTAAGTTTCAAGAGGAAGAACAGGCTCGAGGTGGTCTTGCCTACCCGCATTGCTATCTCTTAACAGACCTCAATGTTCCCGATGCAGCAGATGTGAAGGCTTTGAGGACTCTTGTAAACGACGAAGATGTTTCCAAGAAGCTATTAGTGCCGTCTGATGAACGTGTCTCAATGGCCAATGTGCTTTTCTGTGCGAATCAGATCTTCACAACGAGAGCGCCAAACTTCACTTCAAGGCGGTTGTTTATTGTCACTGATGATGATGATCCACATGCTAAAGATAAGGCATTGAAGTCATCCGCTGCAGTAAGAGCTAAAGATCTGTATGATTTGGGAGTCATCATTGAGCTTTTTCCTATCTCAAGGCTCGACCATGAATTTGATCGATCGAAATTCTACGATGTAAGTCTGTGATATCAGATCAAGTAAAGGTTGATCCTGAACAAATATACCAGGACATCATATACAACGCTAGACTTACAGATCCGGAAGCTCCAGCACCGATATCGGGCACCACAGCTCCAACCTCCAAAGCCGACGGTATCTCTCTATTGACCTCCCTCCTCTCATCCATCAACTCCAAAGCCGTGGCACGACGCGCACTCTTCTCATCTGTCCCCTTCGAGATAGGCCCAGGCTTCAAAATCTCGGTCAAAGGCTACATAATATTCAAACGCCAAGAGCCCAAGTCGAGCTGCTATGTCTGGCTCGAGGGCGAAAAAGCCCAAATCGCCACGGGCGTTTCAACACAAATGGCCGACGACACAGCACGAACAGTAGAAAAAGTAGAAATCAAGAAAGCTTTCAAATTCGGTGGCGAGCAAGTTGTGTTCACGCCCGAAGAGATCTCTGAGATTCGCCACTTTGGCGACCCTGGCATTCGAATCATTGGATTCAAACCTCAATCTATGCTTCCAATATGGGCAAATTTTAAGCCATCCACTTTCATCTACCCATCCGAAGACGACTACGTGGGCTCGACGCGCGTTTTCTCAGCTCTGCAGCAGAAGCTGCTCAGAGACAAGAAAATGGCAATCGCCTGGTTCGTAGCAAGGAAGAACGCTTCACCAGTCATTGCTGCTATCCATCCAGGCAAGGAAAAGCTCGACGAAAATGGTGCTCAGATCGTGCCGCCAGGCATGTGGCTCTGCCCACTCCCTTTCGCCGATGACATCAGACAAGATCCAGAAACGCACGTTATCCGCGCGCCAGAACCTCTAATTGATCGAATGCGAGATGTCGTGCAGCAACTGCAACTCCCCAAAGCGGTCTATGATCCCAGAAAGTACCCTAACCCTGCTTTACAATGGCATTATCGCATTTTACAAGCACTTGCTCTCGACGAAGATCTCCCAGAGAAGCTGGAAGATAAAACGCTCCCAAAATACAGGCAGATTGATAAGGTATGCTGACACCCTGCTAACATGCATGGCGCTGCTAATGATCTGCAGCGCGCCGGACAACTGGTCATAGATTGGGGTCACGAACTTCACAATCAGTATGAGGAATGGCGCACGACTAATGAATCCGCTCCGCTAGCTAGCTCGGCCAAGCAGTCCGTGAAGCGCTCTGCACCGTCAGAGAAGGATGAGCTGGCTATGCGAGGCGGCAAGAGAGCTAAGACTGCTGATGCGGAGGGTGGTATAGATGATGAGGTGATGAGAACGGCGTATGAAAAGCAGACGCTTGGGATGGTGAGTCTATTAGTGATCTGAATTAGGTCAGGTGTGTATAAGCTAATGATGTTTCCTGTTGCGCAAGATGACAATACCGGAGCTCAAGTCGTGGTTATCGGCAAAGGGCATGCGTGTAAGTGGTAAGAAAGTGGACTTGGTTGAGAGGATCGAGAGCCATTTTGAGCAGAAATGAGTGCTTCTGCATAAGAAGTGTCGAATGTGCTGAGTATCTTCCGTCAGTATGGCCAATAGCAAGGATGCTGAGAGTGAAGCACTTACATGGAACGAAATTAAAAGCCTTGGTGAAGACATGGTAATGTACAACAATAAATCGAATCCTGTCTCCCAGAACAAGTCTGTCTATCTTGGCAACGCCAGAAACCACGCTCCGCAAGCCCGACGACACGGGACGCATCTAAAGCAAATTGGTATACCTTTTGAAAACCCCAAACCCCATTTTTTGTTTTCCAAAACCCGGCCCACTGTATCAAAAAGGTTGATGTCTACCTCCCAGACCCAATCCTACATACCCCTATAAACACCTAGTGACCCCACCATGTCCCGAACATGTACGCAAGCGATGCTCAAGTCGCAATAAGCCCTGACATTCTCATGAATTCATCTTTGTCTACCACACACGTCAGCAACCGTACCCTTCCCGCCAAAAAAACAGACACAAAAGCAAAACTCACCACCAGAC